>JACEEZ010025993.1:55000-252500 GCA_016584305.1 Chionoecetes opilio
AAAAGCGCGCGAAAAAAAAAATCTTCCCTCCAACAGGGCTACGACTTTTATTGATGACGTCAGAACAGGGACGCCCGCAGACACTCTGTCTGAACCTGTCGGGCAAATGTTATGATGACCGATTGTACTTCGGTGTCAGACAGTGAATCTGTCGCTGTGAACCGACACTCTTCCCACACACAAACGCCTGCACACACCGCCTGCGCACCAACACCTTCTGCACACACACACACACATACACACACAACACACACGTGTGTGGAGGGCGTGTGTGCAGGTGTGTGTGTGGGAAGGGGGCGTGTGTGCAGGCGTGTGTGTAAGAAGGGTGTCGGTGTGCAGACGTGTGTGCAGGCGGTGGTGTGGGAAGGGTGTCGGTGTGCAGGCGGTGTGTGGGAAGGAAGCGTGTGTGGGAAGGAGCGTGTGTGTGGAAGGAGGGGTTTTGTGCAGGCGTGTGTGTGTGCGGGCTTTCTGGGGGGGAAGGGTGTCGGTGTGCAGGCGTGTGTGTGGGAAGGAAGCGGTCTGCGGGTTGAGGGTGTGTGTGGGAAGGAGGGGTGTGTGGGAAGGAGGCGTGTATGAAAAGGTGTGTGTGGGAAGGAGGCGTGTGTGCAGGCGGGGTAAACTTTGGAAGAAGTCCTTCACCCCTGTCTTTTTTTTCTTCCCCCTATAGCCAAAAAAGCCTGGGGACTGGCGGAATACGGGGTTTTTGGGTGGGGAAAGCAAATATAAATGATTTATGGCTCCCCCAAAAAATCATCAAGTCACTATATGTAAAAATCAACCCAAACTAACCTTAACCACAAAGTATACCTAACCTAACCTTAAACCACAAAGTATACCTAACCTAATCTAAAACCCAACCTTAACCACAAAGTATACCTAACTTAACCTACCTTTAAACCCCAAAGTATACTAACCTAACCTAACCTTAACCACAAAGTATACCTAAACCTAACCTAACCTAACCTTAACCACAAAGTATACCTAACCTAACCAACCTTAACCACAAAGTATACCTTAAACCCAACCTTAACCACAAAGTTTTACCTAACCTAAACCCAACCTTAACCACAAAGTATACCTAACCTAACTAACCTAACCTTAACCACAAAGTATACCTAACCTAACCTAACCTTAACCACAAGGGGATACCTAACCTAACCTAACCTAACCTTAACCACAAAGTTACCTAACCAACCCAATCTAACCCTTTAACCACAAAGTATACCTAACCTAACCTTAACACAAAGTATACCAAAACCCAACCTAACCTAACCTTAAACCCCAAAGTATACCTAACCTAACCTAACCTTAACCACAAAGTATACCTAGCCTAACCTAACCTTAACCACAAAATTACCTACCTAACCAACCAACCTTAACCACAAAAATATACCCTAACCTAAACCTAACCTAACCACAAAGTATACCCAACTAACCTAACCTTAACCACAAAGTATACCTAACCTAACCTTAAACCAAAGTATACCTAACCTAACCTAACCTTAACCACAAAAGTATACCTAACCTAACTAACCTTAACCACAAAGTATACCTAACCTAACCTAAATGACTTAGAATTTTGAGGCACCTCATATTTCATAGCGGTCGTGTGGGTTTAAACCAAGGCTGAGGCGCACGCTGGAACCTATACAGATGTGAAGTATAATAAGCATACAATACAGTGCGGTAGTTCATTTCAGTCAAAGCCGGAAGGATGAGTTCCAAAGTATTTTCCCAGGCGTGTGTGTGGGAAGGGTGTCGGTGTGCAGGCGGTGTGTAGGAAGGAAGCGTTGTGTGCAGGCGTGTGTGGGGGAAGGAGGCGTGTGTGTAGGGTTGTGGGAAGGGTTGTCGGTGTGCAGGGCTTGAGTGGGGAAGGGTGTCGGTGTGAAGGCGTGTGTGTGGGGGGCGGAGGCGAGTGTGCAGGGCGTGAGTGTGGGAAGGGTGTCGGTGTGCAGGCGTGTGTTTTGGACGGAGGCGTGTGGTGTGGGAAGGAGGCGTGTATGCAAGCGTGTGTGTGGGAAGGAGGCGTGTGTGTGGGAAGGGTGTCGGTGTGCAGGCGTGTGTGTGGGAAGGAAGCATGCTGCACCCATAAAGGATGCATGCATGTGGCATATAGCAAAAAAAATCTATCAGAAACACCCAAATATCTTCAAGTACTATTATATTTATCTCTGTGTTTACGTGCCTCTGATCAGCGCGGGAAGAGGAGCCTCCCTGATGCTACGTCACGGAGCCTGAGCCTGAGCGTCTGCAAATCTTGAGTGCGTTTTGAGAACTCGGGGAATTTGCAGATTTTGATTGCGGATTATTTAAAAACGGCTGACTGGATACAAAAAATGACGACGTATTGTTGATATACTCGTCAATGGCTATGATTTGATTGCATTAAATCAGGAATGATGAAATGGTCTGGACGATTACTTTAACCTTTTTACCACCACGCCCCCTTAAGTAGTTGGTCCTTGCCTTCATGCCCCCCCTCCCCCCCTTCACTTATCCCGTTATCACCACACCACAGAGCACAACTTGCCATCTTGAATAGTAGCATGCATAACTGAGGGCATAGCTTGAGACATGTGTCTTCGGGTGTACGGACGATATAGCGTGCATAGTTAGCACACATACGTAGCGTAGCTCGTGTAGCTTCTAGTGTGCGGCGGCGGCCTTTGCTTCAAGTGAAGATATAATGATAATTAGGGTAAGCATTAATGACAATTAGGGTTCGGCCGCACTGAGAGCGAGAAAGCGAGCGAGAGCCTTATCAAAAATAGATAACGCTCTGGCCGTATGATGATAAATAATAAAAATGATGCAAAAGAAAATGTATTTAAAATTATAATAATAATAATAACAATAATAATAATAATTATATAATGATGATAATGATGATAATAATAATGTTACGCATAATGATAATAGTAGTAATGGTAGTTTTGATAAAATAATAATAGTAAAAATAATTATAATAATTATAATAATAACAAAAAATTATAATAATAATAATAATAATAATAATAATAATAATAATAACAATAGTAACAACAATAATACTGATGATATCGATGATGATAATGATAAAAATTATAATGATGATAATAACAATACTAATAGAAATAATAATAACAAAAAATAAGAGTCTACGGAGTAAGTGAAATTCGGCAAGACGTCCCCGCAGACTGTTTCACTCGCACTTGCTTCTCCGTGGCGATTTTCTTCGCTCACCCGCGCGAGCGAGCTTCATATTAAACCGAAGGCTGAGCTTGAATTTAGATACTTGTCAGCTCTTCCTTTTTTTTTTTGGCTCACGCCCCCCTAGAAAATTACCCACGCCCCGAGGAATTAAGGACCGCTGATGATGCGGCTGATCTAAATAAAGCAGCGACTCTCTCTATCTTGACTAAGGCACATCAGTATCACAGCCTCACAGGAAACAGCATCGCGCAGAAAAGGTCCAAAGCGCGCAGAGGAGCGACAGAACAGGAAATGGAAACAAGATTGTGGTTGGAAAGTCCCAACGAAGGAAGTTATAGATAAAATGTTAGAGAAAAAAATAGATATCAAGCAAATGAAGTTTGATAAATGGTAAATGATTATGCTGTGCGTGCCTCTACCGTAGGGCGGTCAGGAAAATAGGATGGCACATTGAAATCTAGGATAAAAGTCATAAAACCCGCAGCAATGATTTGATAAATTTTGGTTTAGGAGAGAGTTAGGCAGCAACATTTCAGCAAATAGCGTAATAGATGAATGAAATAGACTTAGCTGACGTACTGAATGCGGGGATAATATGTTATTTCAAAAGAAAATTTGAAAATTTCCTAGATGAGGATGACAGGTGGCAGTAGATATCAAGCTGGCTATGATAATGAAATGTATGTAGGTCATATGTTGAGACTCCAACTGTAATGGCTTCAAACTGTATGAAATAAAAAAAAACGCCCTATCTTCTCAAAATACAGGGATAAATGTTAACATTCTTGCCATTTTCATTTATTTCAATTTGGAATTAATAATGTCAATACCCGACCCACTATCTACCGTAGCTGTTACTCCGCACTCGATAAGATAAGATACTTCATAGACCACTGTATACCTGGACTGCGCACGGAACATCGGCCTGTCGCGCAAGGGCCTGAAGTCAGAGGGCCGCTCGGATTCATATATATATATACGGATCATATAGACTGGTTTATCAGTATATATGATATACTGTAATCTTCGTAAATGTTTGTTCTATAATATTATCAAATAAAAAACAGTAAAACACGCTAAAGAAATGCCATTACGAGACTATGAAGAAATATGCATTAACTTAATATTCACTTAAACTCTTCGCCATTTAAAACTTTGCGAGTCAACTTTATCATGAAGGATATCAATAGAAGCGCAATTTTATTAGCTTCCATGCTATGTTTCGTTATCTGATAAATGAATTAGAACCATGCATAAATTAGCGTTAACTAAATAAATAAAATCATCAATCGGTTAATTTCCCGATGATGAGGTTTTTTTATTTAGTGAACGCTAATTTTATACATGGTACTAATTCATTTATCAGAAAACGAAATATATAAGTAAATAAATAACATCATCAATCGGGATAATTGCCCGATTGATGATTTTATTTATTTATTTAACGCTAATTTATGCATGGTTCTAATTAATTTATCAGATAACGAAATACATCAATGGAAAGCTAATGAAATTGCGCTTCTATTGATACCCTTCATGATAAAAGTTGACTCGCCAAAATTTTAAATGGCGAAGAGTTAGGTGAATATTAAGTTCATGCATATTTCTTCATAGTCTCGTAATGGCATTTCTTTAGCGTGTTTTACTGTTTTTATTTGATAATATTATAGAAACAAACATTTATGAAGATTACAGTATACCATATATACTGATAAAACCAGTCATATGATAGTCCATAGACCCCTATATCTCTTTGTCGGGCGCCCGCAGGCCCCTATGCAGCCCCGCAATTCAAAACATTGTCGCGTGAACAGTCCAGGTATACAGTGGTCTATGGATACTTTGATCCTATCTAGACACTTTGCAAGTACCAACTTCAAGGTTATTGACTTGACGCTAGTGTAGGTAAGTTACTCCTTTAAGCCTTGACTTTCGCACAGAAAATAGTACTACTTTTGTCCTAAACTCACGTAAACTTTCGAAACATTTCAAAATAGAGGAAAAATGTGATCTCGTGAAGATCCGCCACCCCAGCTATTTTTGGGGTGGCCGATCTTCATGTGGGTGAGAGTAGTTTGATAACCAAGTTAGGTTAGGTTACGTAACCAATGTCCACGTTAAGTTAGTGAACTAGCGGGATGCCGGTTCTGGGGGGCCGCAGCCTCAGTTAGGTCACCCCAAAAATAGCTGGAGTGGCCACAGAAAGAAAGTATCGTAGGAAAGATAACAGAATAAACTAACCTGACCTAAGCTCACCGAGGAAACTCTAAATATCAGTCAACTCCAAACATTCACCACCTTGCATAATTTTTTTATGTTACGAAGGTCCAACATTTAACCACATTTAGAGACATATTCACCCAATCTTACCCATATCCTAATCGTTCATGAAATAAGGGCATAGGTCACTAAACTGGGGAAAAGAGAGTAAGCTAGGGGAGAGTGGAATAGGAGGTGGGTCAGATGAAGGGAGGCAAGGAGGGGCAGTGGGTAAGAAATAAGAGAAAGTTTCGAAGAGTAGAATAGTTTTGCAGGCGTGAAGGGGAAGCAGAGAGTGTGCGAGGCTGGCTGTGTGTGGCTCGCTCGGTGGGTGACATCGCATGTAGAGGTGATGGTTGCTACGAAGAAGGTGTCGACAGATTGAAAGGTATAGTGTTTTGCTTTTGTCAGTAGTTGTAGTAGTTGTTGTTGTAGTAGTGCTTGTTGTAGTTGTTGTTGTTGTAGTTGTAGTAGTAGTTTTTGTAGAAGTAGATAGTAGTAGTAGTTATTGTAGTAGAAGTAGTAGTAGTTATTGTAGTAGAAGTAGTAGTAGTTATTGTAGTAGAAGTAGTAGTAGTTATTGTAGTAGAAGTAGTAGTAGTTATTGTAGTAGAAGTAGTAGTAGCTAGTAGTAGAAGTTGTTGTTGTTCTTGCTGTAGTAGTTGTTGTTGTAGAAGTAGCTAGTAGTAGTAGTAGTAGTAGTAGTAGTAGTAGTAGTAGTAGTAGTAGTAGTAGTAGTAGTAGTAGTAGTAGTTGTTGTTGTTGTAGAAGTAGCTAGTAGTAGTCAGTAGTAAATGTAGTAGTAGTGATGGTTATTATTGTTGTTGTAGCATAATATTAGAGAGAAAACGACAAATATGCAAACTTTACAATACGAACAAAGTGTAGTGTTTCTTTTAAAAATAATATACATATACTCGCGATGATAAGTGTTGTTTATTGATATTAGATGTAGTATTGCTACCACAGTGCGTTGCCGATCAAACACGAGTGAGAAGACCGACATTTCATACACCGCATAACCAAGATTAATAGACATACTATCTAATATATAATAATATCTATCTATTTAAAAGTCTATAGATCTTGCCGCATACGACAATCATAAAAAGGAACATACGCAAATACATCACATAAGAATTTAGTGAAACTGCAATATGAAATCAGAGCTGGGCACTAAATACATTGAATGTATTTAAATACTAAATACTAAATACATGGGAGAAATGTATTTAAATACTAAATACATTTTACGAATGTATTTAAATAATAAATAATAAATACATCAATTGTATTTAAATACATTTGTAAATACATTTTAAATACACACAAATTTTAACATGTCAGAAAAAAATGGATTTCCTTAGATTTTGGGTTTCCTTAGAAATGTCTTCTCAGGCCTAAATTTCCTTGAAATCAGGATATTTCCTTGCCAGTGGAAACACTGGTTCACTGTAACATCGGGGTTGCCAGATAGTTGTACGGGTTTATGGCCAAATTAACTGATAAAAAAGTATTACATTTTTATATTAAATGTATTTAAATACAATGTATTTAAATACTCATACAAGTATTTAAATACTGTATTTAAATACATGACAACCAATGTATTTATAAATACATTTCTAAATACACAAATGTATTTAAATACATATTTAAATACAATTGTATTTAAATACTGCCCAGTTCTGAATATGTGTTGTAAATATGCATATGTGTACGATATTTGTGGGATAAAGTGTGCTGCATACGGTAATTTCAGTGTGTAATGTTGAATATATACAGAGAGAGAGAGAGAGAGAGAGAGAGAGAGAGAGAGAGAGAGAGAGAGAGAGAGAGAGAGAGAGGATGAGAGAGAGAGGAGAGAGGAGAGAGAGAGAGAGAAAAAAAAAAAATTAGTGTGTGTATATATGTGTGTATGTGTGCGCGAGAAGGGGAGAGAGAGAGAGAGAGGGAGAGTGTGTGTGTGCGATAGAGAGAGAGAGAGAGAGAGAGAGAGAGAGAGAGAGAGAGAGAGAGAGAGGAGAGAGAGAGAGAGTGTGTGTGTGTGTTAGGGCGGAGCCGGACGAGGTGGATCACCGCTTTCTTCCTGACCCAAATTCTCAACCAAAAACCTGATTACCACCTGAAGGTCACTCGGCGCGGCGACCACAACGCGTGTCAAAAGATTCACCGATATTTCCATTTCATCAGGATTATACTTAAACTTTATCCCAGTGAACCGTAAGCTTAACAAACACAATCAAAAGCAATAGCAATAAAGGGCAAATGGAATCAAACAGCCAGCAGGACGCTTAATAGTATTGCCCTGTCTGCCCTGTCGGAATTTTTTGTTAGATATATGATCAAATTTGTTTTTTAGAATGATTTATTGTGCTAAGAGAGAGAGAGAGACAGAGAAGAGAGAGAGAGAGAAAGAAAGAGAGATAGAGAAAAGAGGAGAGAGAGAAGAGAAGAGAGGAGAGATGTATTGGCCTTATCAGAAATTTGTTGGATATGATCAAGTTTGTTTTTAGAATTATTTATGCGAGAGATAGAGAGAGAGAGAGAGAGAGAGAGAGAGAGAGAGAGAGAGAGAGAGAGAGAGAGGAGAGAGAGAGAGAGAGGAGAGAG
Organism: Chionoecetes opilio; assembly: GCA_016584305.1. NCBI lineage: Eukaryota > Metazoa > Arthropoda > Malacostraca > Decapoda > Majidae > Chionoecetes > Chionoecetes opilio. The sequence goes on from JACEEZ010025993.1 coordinate 63,065, forward strand.
AGAGAGAGAGAGAGAGAGAGAGAGAGAGATCGTATGGCCTTATCGGAAAATTTGTTGGATATGATCAAGTTTGTTTTTAGAATTATTTATTGCGAGAGAGAGAGAGAGAGAGAGAGAGAGAGAGAGAGAGAGAGAGAGAGAGAGAGAGAGAGAGAGAGAGAGAGAGAGAGAGAGAAGAGAGAGAGAGAGCGCTAAGACTACAAAGTAACCATATCAATATCCTAGCTCTCTTCGTGGCTCCGTAAGGGAAAAGAAAGTTGCAATGTGTCCCTCTAATCAGACATTCGGTTAGGACGATGCAGAGATGAGGTGAATAACATTACTTCGACCCTTCCTACTTCCTTGTTGTTGTGGTTGTAGTTGTTGTAGTAGTAGTAGAAGTGGTAGTAGTAGTAGTAGTAGTAGTAGTAGTAGTAGTAGTTATTGTTGTTGTTGCAGAAGTAGTCATAGAAGTAGTAGGTAGTAGTAAAAGTGGAAGTATTGATGGTTGTAATTATTGTTTTTGTAGCATGATCTCAGACAACTATACAAACATGCAAACTTTACAAAATTAGCAAAGTGTAGTATTATTTCTCCATCCTTTTCTTGTGTTTTCATGCATTTGTATACATCCTACGTAGTTTTCCTTACTAGCCTTCTCACTCCCTTCCTATTCCTTCCTGAGTTAATATTCCCGCCACGCCCTCACTCCCCTAACATCTCTTCCTCTTCAGATGGCAGCGATCCAGTGGGTGTTGATGGTGGTGGTAATGACCTTCGTTGGGCCGAGTCTTTCATTACCTCGGGAGAATCATGGGTCATCTGAGGTCACTGCGCAGGAGGCAAAGGCGCTGAGGTCAAGCCTCATCTCGACAGACGTGACCCTTGGTGTGGAGGATAAAGTGGCGGGAAATGAAGTTGTAAATAAAGTAAACATCACAGAATTAGAAAACATTGGTGAAAAGACGAGCAAAATGTTATAGATCCTGTTTCCAGTCTCCAAAAAGTCATGGAATCCAGTACCATAGGGAGGATCCTCAATGTGGTGATATATGCGATTCAATCCTACTCCTCCTCGGCCTCGCTGGGGGAATGGGTAGCGGGACTCGGCGAGGCTGTCAAGCACCCGGAGTCCCACGATGGAGCCAGGCTGAACTTGTTGGAGCCTATTAAGTTCAACCCCTTCGTCAACAATATAATAGAGACCCTGAGACCGCTTGGTTTTAGGCCTTATCCCGACCCTTACGTGCCCTTAGACCTTGCCAAGATCGACATCTTGAAGTTTTCTCTGAACTGGCTGGCTTTCTTTGGTCTCTTGGCTCTCTTCTGTGAGTATAAAACATCAGTAACATTATTATATTAAGGAAAAAATTAATTCTACTCATGATGAAAATAATTATAACTTTCTTTGGCCTCCTGTCTCTCTTCTGTAAGTATAAAGCATTAGTAACATGATTCTGTTCGGGAAAAAATTAATTCTACTCACGATGAAAATAATTATAACTTCTATTTTACAGTGATAAGTGTTGTAATGTTTTAGATTTTGCACTTGAAGGCATAAAACCCACATGTAGAATATCCTCCTGTTGCATAAAAACATAAGAACATAAGAACATATTATGGAAGCTACAAGAGGCCTTAATTAATTGAGACCTGCACGTGTCTATAGTTCCTGTTACTTAAAACTACCTAGTCTTATTTTTTGTTTGTTGTCTTAACACTACGCATTCTTACTTTTGTGTGTATTCATATATATATATATATATATATATATATATATATATATATATATATATATATATATATATATATATATCTGCTGAAACGCTGATTTTACTCTCTTAATTCCTCCTCAATTGGCTGTCCCTCGGAGGTTAATATCGAATGTCATGGTTTCTCCCGCAGGGCGAGCGTATCTTCCTCTTTCTGATGAGATGTACGAGAAGTTTGGCTTCCTCGAGGGCCTCCCGGACTACTACGATTACGACCCTTACGAATATGACGAGGAAAGTTATGAGGAAGAGGAGGAAGAGGAGGAAGAGGACGAGGACGATCCATACGGTGATGAAGAAGAAGAAGAAGAAGAAAGAAGAGGAGGATAAGTACGAAGAAGAAGAGGTGGAGGAGGATCATTATTACAAAGTTGGGGAAGAGGAGAAAGAGGAGGAGGAGAGGGAACACGAAAGCTTTGCAGTGTTTCGCGAGAAGGAGACGGAGGAAGAGATGGACACACTGACTCAACACTACCCCTACACTAAGGGCGCCGACCAAGGGCCTAACCACCACCTACAGTACCCGAGCCACTACCAAGGCTACCACGCTCCCCCTCCACACCACGCCCCCCGCCCACACCACGCCCCCCAACCACATCACGCCCCTGAAATCTACTACACTTTCCATGACCGAGCACAGAGGAAGGATAGCAAAGGACAAGGCCTCTCACCCTCCTCACGCCCCTCCAGCGGGAATCACCTCACGAATCGCCCAGTGGGAGGAAGTAAGAGACCCAGTGGAAGACCAGGGCAAGTCTCCAACACAAATCGAAGGAAAAGTAATCCAAAGCGTCCATCTTTTCGCGCCAGGACTCCGAAATTAGGACGGAGACTTGGAGAATTGAAGACCCGTCGCTCCTCCACCACCTCCTCCTCCTCCTCCTCCTCTTCCTTTTTATCTTCCTTCCCCTTCAACCTATTTTCATAAAAAGGAAAAAATGGAGATTACAACCCATGTGAATTAAAAGTTTCCTCATCCCACCGTGACTCTTTAGAAAGGATGTGTTATGTGACTTATAATTATGTCTCATACACGAAGCTTTCTTGTTTCATCCATTTACACCAAAGACACTAAGTGATGGAAATATGTGAAAATATGTATATCTTTTTACGTATACAAATGTCTTTACTGCTAATCATGTTAACAGTGCAGCATGAAGGCATATAGTCTTGCCTTTGTTTATTATTTATTTATTTATTTACCTATCTATGAGCCTATTCAATTCATCTATCTATCTACAATCTATTCACCTTTACTCCTATAGATATGCTTCCCTCTGGTATGTTTAATCACCTTCCTATAATCTCAAGAAGCTGTCTAGACTCTAGACGGTTCGTTTGTTATCATAGGAGAGCAACACATTTACCGCACCTGTATATACGTATAAAGCACTAAACATACAGCCTATACTCGTGTTACACCCTGTATACTATAGGTTGTTTCAGTGAGTGTTTGTCCCCTGAGTGGCTGAGTCGTGTGTATGTCTAGCGCCTGTGTATGCCTGTGTGTGTATGTCTATACTCCTAGACACTCATGCCTTTTTAAATTAAACAGGAGATTTTCTGTAAATTCAAGGTTTATCATGAGAAAGTTTCGTCATCCTTACAGACTGTATTTGGCCATTAGTATCCACGTATTGTGGGCAAATGATCAAAATAACCTGGTCATTAAAACAAACTATTAATAAAAAACACTGATGAATTTAATATAATTGGGTACTCTTAAATAGGTAGGTAACTTAAAAGGTTATATTCATGGATTATTGTACAGATGACCGTTGTACGTATATGAACAGCTCACATCCAAAAGAAAACAGAAAAGAAAGAACAAGCAAACTTGAGAAGCGAAGAAGAAAGATGAGCGCTGGATTCCACGAACCTTCAGGACAAGAGAAAAAAAGAATTCTACTAAATCAACACTATGGAGAACACCTGTGCTACCAGGAACAGAGTATTGCTGCCAACTGTGCTCCCCACATAAGATCCAAGATATTACCACATTAGAGGGTCCTCAAAGAACATTTACCAACATGATTCAGGACAGCCAGAGCTGGGCACTAAATACATTGAATGTACTTAAATACTAAATACTAAATACATGGCAGAAATGTATTTAAGTACTAAATACTAAATACATTTTACGAATGTATTTAAATACTAAATACTAAATACATCAATTGTATTGTTACTCCGCGGTGGAATGTCCGTCTGTCTGTGTGTATTTGGTGTGTGTGTGTTGGGGTAAGCAGTGTCCGTATGTCTGTGTGTACGAGTGTGTGGCCTTGGGGCCGCTCGCCTTGGAAACAAAGGGTTGCGGGGGAGGAGAGAGGAACGGCAGAGCGGTCGGAGACACGGACCAGGGAGGTGGTCTTGGAGAGAGCGGCGTGGCGGCGAGCCAGCGCCACGCCCTTTGTGTATCTGCAGCGCCGTCAGGAGAATCTGAGGGCCTCGTAAGTCAGTGCCTTGCATTAAGCCAGTACCTGTGTGTTGTGTGCTATTCACGGAAGCCTCCAGTGTGTGTTAAGGCCATGTCACACGAGCAATATTTTCCGGCATCTTTTGGTATCTTGCTACCAAAAGATGCCCGTACTGGTGGCAAAAGGTGCGCGACTTGTCACACGGCGTTTCGGCTACGAGCATCTTCCTACCAGAGTAGCTAAGATCTTATTCTTCTATCTTAGCTACTCTGCTTCTACTGGCATCTATGAAATATCCTTCCCTCTTCACATTTCCCTTCATAATCACAAATAAACCTTGCTTGAATTCCTAAATCAAGTAAAAATAACACACATATCATATCCCCGTTTCTATAGTAAAAACACACGCAGCCTATTAAATGCCTATTAAATTTCAGTTTGTATCAACATTTTCCGTCATAACTTTTCATCAACAACTCAAAACTTATATATATATATATAATATATATATATATATATATATATATATGTATATATATATATATATATATATATATATATATATATATATATATATATATATATATATATATATATATATATATATGTACAATGATAGGACAATCTTATATATATATATATATATATAGTACAATGATAGGACAATCTTATATATATATATATATATATATATATATATATATATATATATATATAAGATTGTCCTATATTTTAAGAAAATGGTATTTTTTCCTCTTTTTTGCCTTTATTTTCCCCCTTTTGAAGCCAAACCTTCCCTCAAACAGGGAAATTATCCTGCATCTGGCACCACAGGCTCCAAAATGTAAACAAGGATGCTGGTACTGGTGGCAAAAGAACGAACATGCGCGACTCCGCGTTTGCTACCAAAAGATGCCGGTATCAGGCGTCAAATGATGCCTGATACGCTTTTGCTACCAAAAGATGCCGGAAAAAGTGTCCGTGTGACATGGCCTTTAGACAGCAATTGTGTTAAGGCCGGTTCCCATCAGCCCGCTTGTACGGCCGTCTTACAACAACACCGCTCAACAATGACGTCACCATCATCACCCCTTGAGTGGTATTTGTGGTAACTGGGCACAGTTGGCAACTCCGCTCGAGCGGACACCGCCGAGCGGGAGAGATGACTTGAATTTAACTTTGAACGGCGGCCGTACAGCGGTACGGCGGTGCGGTAGACTTTGTTGTGACGTCATTGTGACGTCTTTGTTGTTGTACGGCGGCCGTACAAGCGGGAAGGTGGGAACCGGGCTTTAGACAGGGTAACCAACTGAGTCCTTGTCCACTCTTCACCTTCAGTAGTACTGTGTATTGTGACCTCCGCCATTAAATGTAGACAGTGTAATACCGTTTGTTCAGTGTCCTTTCCTCCGGGTGAATCTGAAAGGTGCCATCAGCGGTGAAGACAGTTACTCGCCTTCAGGTTTTCTACCGGACCTCCGTCAGGAGTTAAGTGGTTACGTGGGGCACCCTTTGGTGAGATAAGAAAGGTGAGTGCCCAGTGTAACATTGGTTGTCAGTGTAACAAGTTTGGGATTGATTGTAGAAAAATCTGTGGCCGGTATTAGCTGTGTAAAGCCCGGTTCCCACCTTCCCGCTTGTACGGCCGCCATACAACAACAAAGACGTCACAATGACGTCACAACAAAGTCTACCGCACCGCCGTACCGCTGTACGGCCGCCGTACAAAGTTAAATTCAAGTCATCTCTCCCGCTCCCGCTCCCGCTCCCGGGGAGAAAATGAAATATGAAATCAAACGATTTTGAAAACATTTATCAAAATGTCATGTTTAAGCTTTTGTAACACAACCATAAAATTCATTTAACAATAATCTACCTATTCCATACGTGTAACATTATGCATTCTACAGAATTCAACATTTAATTTTGTATTCAAGGAAAATGTGAATGAGATAACAGCCTTGAGTTATTGCCGCAGGCACAATTTTAAGACAAAAAATACTACTCTTTGAAAGACTCTATCTCAAAAAACCCAAAATGATAGAAAGAGTCACAAGGTGTCATTTAAGCCGGAATAGGTCATTCTTTTTATGATTAGAGCCATTCATATTTTTGTCGTTAAATTTCGTTCTTATAGGTGAAAATAGGGCAAATTTGCTTGATTTTGCAACATTTTTGGATGTAACTCCGAAACATATTGACCGATGTTTATCATGTTCATAACAACGACGCAATAGGAGTTCCCTCACAACATAGCCGAAAATCTACCTAATCCAAAAAACTTAAGTCACTCAAACAGACTTGTGAAAGTTTGGGGATTACATGTCAATATTCGAAGTCATAAGAGGGGTAAGATTATAATCTTACCCCTCTTATGACTTCGAATATTGACATGTAGTCTCGAAGATCTTTTTCTTGACAGGATGTCGCTGGACTTCAATTACACATCATTTTTAATAGCATTTCCACACTTAGGAAAAAGTTTAAAATATTTATTTAAATACCCCAATTCAGCTCCTAAGTGAGAAAAATATTCATTTTCAGAAATCATTCATAGGTACAAAGTACCCTTTTTTTGATATTCTCTATCTCGATAACCAATCGTTGTTGAGCAACCCCATTAGTGATTCTTAGACCTTTAAACTGTTCGCTCGGCACCTGTAATGTAAATTTTTCTGACTTTTTATAACTAAAAAATTTCAACTGATTTTAATAACATATACTCATATGACGTAATAGTATAATATCTCTAACATATGAAAATATCAGACTGATCTGACATATAGCAAGGGTGCACGAGTCATTAAAAAAAAAAAAAAAAAAATTGACATCTATCACCCTTAATATTTGTCGGATAAATTTGATTTTTCACAAGAGTACTCATACGCCATCTGTAAGAATATTGTACTCATACGCCATCTGTGTGAATTTTATTACAACTGGATAAAAACTGTAAAAAGCGCTAATTGTTTCCTAAAGTTTTTAATTTTTTGTTCCTCATCCCCCACAAAAAGTTTCGTTACTACGTTCCCGACAATATAGCATCATTTATATAGTTAATTTGCGTTTTTTTTTTATATATAATTTGTTTGCTATTTAAAATAAAAAAACATTAAAAAAATTCTATAAAAAAGAATTAAACCCAAAAATCTATAAAAAATATTCTATATAGTCGAGCACGAACTAACGAAACTTTATATGGGTGATAATGAAAAATAATAAAAAAGTGTAGAAAATATTAGCGATTTTTACAATTTTTATCCAAATTTAATTTAATTTTTACAGATTGGGTATTAGTACAGTACCCATCATGTACTACAAAATCAAACAGATCCGACAAATATGAAGGGTGCTGGATCAAGTTTTTTGAAAATATTATAGATACAAAAAACATCATACGCATTAAAATTATAGACTTTAAAAAAAAAATTAAATGGTGTGCCTTTAGTTTAAAAATCAGGCAATTAGTTTACCAGATACAGGCCAAAAAGTATTATAAATCTGGCATTATATTTTACATGAATACCCCAAAAGTGGCATTTTCCATAGAGATACAAAAAATATTCCGATATCAAAATTATACACCATAAAAAATCTATAAATAGTCTTCTATAAGTTTTATTGAGAGGCAAACGGTTTAACAGATACAACCAAAAATGATGATTCCTAATATGTCATAATTTCCATTATATGCCCCCAAAGGATCATTTACCTTATAGATAAAAAAAAAAAGATATACATCAAAATTATAGATCATAAAAAAAATCTATAAATAGTATTCTACTAGTTTAAAAATCTGCCAAACAGTTTAGCAGACACAACCCAAAAAGTATTATTCACTAGCCGCAAAGCCGCCCTCCGGGCGGACTTTTTGGCTAGCTCCTGCGGAGGGCTATTGGTGGGCCTTCGGCCCACCACCTGTGTTTGGTGGGCCTTCGGCCCACCAAACATGGACTCTCCAGATAGCCCCTTTTAATTTCCTGAAATCATGATGTAGAAATGTATGTATTCCCCCCACCATTTCACTCAACCCATTACCCATCACCCCCCACCCATTCACTCACCCATTTACCATCACCCCCCATCCATTCACTCACCCATTACCCATCACCCCCACACCATCACTCACCCATTACCCATCAACCACCACCCATTCACTCACCCATTTACCCAATCACCCCCCACCCATTCACTCACTCATACCCATCACCCCCCCCCTTCCCCCCCCCTTACCCACCCCAAACACACCATTCACTCACCCATTCCCCACCCCCCCCCATTCCCCCACCCCCCCCATCACCCCCAACCCATCACCCCCCAACCCTTCACTCACCCATCACCCCAAACCCCCATTTCCCCCATCACCCCACCCATTCACTCACCCAACCCTCCCCCTACATAAAGGCTTCCTCAATTTCTCGCAACCCACTTTTTTTTCACAATTCTCGAATACGCTAAAAAAAAAAAAAAAAAGTGATGGGACATCTCAAAAGGGGCTTATGACTTCCCCGGGGTGACCCGATTCCAAAAATGACAATATGAGGTGTTTGCCCACGGGGGGCCCCGGAAACCATACCAACACCACACCACACACACACAAAACAGCAACAGACAGACAACAGACAGACAACGCCCAGGCACACTTTCGCTTTTTTTTAAATTAGAGATAAACATAATTTTTTTACTTTATACCCAAAAAAGGGCCCTTTTTCCTTATAGATACAGAAAAAAGACACGATATTAAAATTATAATTAAAAAACGCTAAAAACATTTCTCTATAAGTTTTTTTAATTAGAAAAAGTTTACAAATAAAATTCAAAACATTATACCTAAAGCGTAATGTTTCACATTAAGCCCCAAAAGTGGCATTATTCTTATAGTACAATAAAAATTATAGAGATTAAAAGTGTAGTCATAAAATCTTAATTAATTTCAATACGTTTTTTACAATCAGACCAAACGTTTTACCAGATAAAACCCAAAAACTAATATTCAAAGGAAATATTTAAATTATAAAAAATAGTGGCATTCCCTCCCTCTCATATTTTCCTAAATTTTCTCTTCTCTATAGTCCTTTGAATATCTTAAGCGAAAAATTAACTTACCGAAAATTAAATCGAACGAATTTGAAAAATTTTGAAAAAAATATAATGCCATTTTTAAGCTATTCTAACCAGCAATAAAGTACCTTTACGTTAAATAACTCTCTCATAACTCATAAATTATATCATCTACAGAAAACACCATACATTTCATTTTCAAGGAAAATTAAAAATATAACCTGAATTGACCGAGGCATATTTGAATATAGAAAGTCTATGACCGAATTTAAGTCATAGCACTCAAAGATAAAGATACTTTCATCCCTTTCATTCCCCTTCTTGACAATATACTACTATTTGGCAGCTGTTGAGTTTCAAAGGTTTATAATAAAAACTCTTAGAATTACAATATTCCAAAATGGGTCATATAACGATTTTTTTCTTCAAATTTATGCATTCTTTATATATATATATATATATATAATATATATATATATATATATATATATATATATATATATTATATTATATAATATATATTAATTTGTTTAAAACTCAATAGCAAAGCAGCATTGGATTCTACACAATTAGAGTGAATTGCATGCCTGAATGAACCTCCCTTTTGAAACGGGAAGACATTGAAAATCTTCTAAAAAAGTGATTTTAAGCTCATATTTGAACAATTATAGAGAGCACATTTTTCATTGCATTCTTCAAATGGTTAATATTTGAGGTAAATATTATTACTTTCTAAAAGTATAGCGTAATTCAAGTCTCTATCATTCTTGGTGCGTGAATGGGTAGACCATGAGAATGCGAAGAAAAAAAAAAAAAAATATCATTTTTCAAACCAAGGCCCACTCAAAGCTCGTTCTGTGCACATATATAGCGGATAACGTCAATGATATCACCAGTAAAAATGAACACTCTCCGTTCATAATTAACTGAGATAGAGGGTAACAAAGTGTAAAATAGATACAAATTGTAAGAGTTACCGCTCTCATACTTTTTGACATACCCATACGGGCACTAATAATTGAATAAAGTCCACACTAATGCCGTCTAAATGCAACCATTTGCAATCCCCAATGAAGCTTAGTTTTTGAATAATAGTCATTCAAAAATTTTATTAAACCGATTTTTTTCAATTTTCAGCAGTCTGCCCTCAAACCCCCAATTAACATATGGACAAGCTTATTCTATCATATACAAATTTTGAAAAAAATTATAGGCAAAAAAAATAAAATAATAATTCATGCCCAAAAAAAGTATATATGAGACGTTATTTTGAGACGAATTTTCCGGGGTATGAATTAGCATGATATGAATTGTCCGGTATGAATTGTCCGCGGTATGAGTTGTCCTGTCACCGATATGAACTACTGTGTATCATCTTCAGTGGCACATACACATCAGTAGTGATGCTATAATTCGTAACATTTGGCGCCTGGCGACATTATTGCAGCTGGCGACTATACTGTTATCTACGGTAGGGTTATCACTATAACTGTCCTGAGTGTCCAAGGTAAAGAAAATTTTTCCTGTGGAAACACTGAGGCAAAGTGTCCGTAGGCAAAGTGTCCGGTAGGCAAATTGTCCGGTAGGCAAATTGTCCGGTAGGCAAATTGTCCGGTAGGCAATTGTCCGGTAGGCAAAATGTCCGGTAGGCAAACTGTCCGTAGGCAAACTGTCCGGTAGGCAAATTGTCCGTAGGCAAATTGTCCGTAGGCAAACTGTCCGTAGGCAAACTGTCCGGGTACCAACTATTTTGTCAATTTAATAACCCAATGCAGGGATCAGCTTGGTTTGGAAGAGGTAACGGAGGTTCTATAGAATATCTCTATAATAGAATATACTTAGTAATTTCAAGGTTTGTTAGCAAACATATTTCAACATTTAAATGAAACATCAAACCAATTTTTCTATAAAAGTGTGAAAAATAAGGTTTTGCTCTGGCATGGAAAATTGGATAAATATTCCTTTTTATTGTTTTTGGGTAGCAGGCTACTAGCAGCAATTTTGGGTGGGGCTGAGTCCTTGACTTGGGGGGGCTAAGTCCCCCTTAGCCCCCCCGCGGTGACGCCACTGCCCTATATACAGTGGCGTACCGAGGGGGGGGGGCCATGCGGCCGTGGCCCCCCCCTTTGCAAAATATAAATAATAGGTGTCTTGCACGTGACGTCACAGCCCTTGTTGTGGCTGCGACAGGCGCGGGAAATGCGAGCTAGAGGACCAACAAACTCCATTTGCCGCCCGTGTTTGCCAGCTTATGGTAATTTTCCCCTACTAAATATATGTTTATCAGTATAAAAGGTATACTGCTATCTTCGGAAATGTTTGTTCTATAATATTATCTAATAAAAAACCGTAAAACACACTAAAGAATGGCCATTATGAGACCCGCAAGAAGTTTGCATGAACTTAATATTCACCAACTCCAGCTCCCATTTAATATTTTGCCCGTAAACTTTTTACATGGACAGTATCAATAGAAGTGGAATTTCATTAGCTTTCCATTGATATATTTCGTTATCTGATAAATGAATTAGCAGCATGCATAAATTAGCGTTAACTAAATAAATAACATCATGAAATCGGGTAATTTTTCCCGATTGATGAGGTTATTTATTAATGCTAATTTATACATGGTTCTAATTAATTTATCAGATAACGAAATATATCAATGGAAAGCTAATGAAATTCCGCTTCTATTGATATTCTCCATGTAAAATGTTTTCAAGCAAAATATTAAATGGGAGCTGGCGCTGGTGAATGCATATTTCTTGAGAGGCTCATAATGGCCTTTCTTTAGTGTGTTTTAAGGTTTTTTATTTGATAATATTATAGAACAAGAATTTCCGAAGATAACAGTATATCTTTTATACTGATAAACATATATTTGGTAGGGAAAAATTACCATAAGCTGGCAAACACGGGCAGCAAGTGGAGTTTGTTGGTCCTCCAGCTCGCTACGACGGGCGGCATTTGGCTTGAAGACGGCGGCATTTGGCTTGAAGACGCTAGGTCGTGACGTCAGTGCAAGACACCTATAATAAAATATATTTATTATAAATAAATAAATATATATATATCACAGACCACTATCTACAGTGGTCTATGAGATATATATATATATATATATATATATATATATATATATATATATATATATATATATATATATATATATATTATATATATATATATATATATATATATATATATATATATATATATTAATATTGGCCCCCCCCTTTTCAATTTTCTGGGTACGCCACTGCCTATATATATAGTATATATATAGCCCACACCTATATATATAGTATATATATATATATATATATATATATATATATATATATAATATATATATATATATATATATATATATATATATATATATATATATATATATATATATATATATATATAATATATATATATATATATATATATACATAGTGTATTATACAGCCTAATATACTATATACAGTCAAAAATATATAATATATAACCAATAATATAACCATTGTTGTTATGGTGACGAAGAAAATTGCGGGCTAAGACGACCCCAACCCTGCCTTAGCCTACACTCGCTGCGCTGTCTTTAGGCGGAGCGAAATTTGCTTCCGAAAATGTCCAACTAGCGCTAAGTTGGTCTGAGTCCCCTAAGATGGTCTTAGTAGTGTTCGAAAATGCCCCCCCAGGAGTACAACTAAACAATTGTGCGTATTAGCACAATATTTTGAGAAAGATAAACTTGAAAGCTCTTTCGTAGATTTGATAGAGGTTAATGATAGCTCAGCTGTAGGACTGTTCAATGCCATGAAGGAATGTTTCACATCAAAAAACATTCCTGTTAATAATATTGTTGGGTTTTGTTTTGACACTACAAATGTGATGATGGGAGCCAACCATTCAGTAGCTACATTGTTAAAAGAATATTTGCCTCAAGTCATAATTGTCAAATGTTCATGCCATATGATTCATCTATGTGCATCAAATGCTTGCCTCAAACTCCCAAAATATGTTGAAGATTTATGCCGTAACATTTTTGCACACTTAATTTAGTCTTAGCTCCAAGAGGCAGCATGCATTCAAAGAGTTTCAAAAATTTGTTGATATTGAACTTCATAAAATCCTGGCTCCAGGCCAAACCAGGTGGTTGTGTGGCAAAACAGGCATGTGTGAAAAGATTGCTACCGTAGATAACAGTAAAGTCGCCAGGATAACTTTGTTTTCTGTTTACAGACGTGTGGTGGCGTTAATACTTACATTTCTACATGCATGATTTCAGGAAAGTTAGAAGGGGCTATCTGGAGAGTCTGTGTCATTTTGTGTCTTCATCTGTGTCATATTATGGCTATAAATGAACAAATTACAAAAATATCTACAAAGTGGCTATCAACAGTAGAGTCGTCTCCTAGTGTTTATTTACTGAGTGTCGTACCGCTGTCGTCGTCGCCCGAAGAAAAAAAACGCGTAGTGAAATTTGAAACCGTATATACTTGCAGCTACAAACCATAAAACAACGCTGAAACAGGGTAGATTATACAGTCATGATATAAACTACTGTGTATTATCTTCAGTGGCACATAAAAATCAGTAGTAATGCTATAATTCGTAATATTTGGCGCCTGGCGACATCACTGCAGGTGGCGACTTCACTGTTATCTACGGTAGGTAGAACAGCATTGTAGCTTTATTTCACAGAATGGACCCGTTTACTCACACCTAAAACACGGAGTATTATGAAGCTTTGGGTGCAATATAGGCTACATATCACTGTACTCATATTCTTTTTGCTGAGAAATGCACCATAAATTAAATATATGACTTTTTTTGGGCCAAAATATCACAACACGGCGGAACGCGCTGTGATTGGTTGTGACGTAGTAAGCGCAGACTCAGATCTCGCCTGATCAGCTGATCGGCTTGTTTTGGCTCAGCAGACCGCAGTACCTATCTATGCATTCAACATGTCCCAGACAAAAAGAACATATTATGCTTGTTTTGTGCTAATGTGCAAAAACACCACAATTAAAACTCCAGAGAATGTGTTCATAACTATGCCTTAAGACAAGAAAAAGAGGAAACAGTGGTGGATGTCTGCAAGGCGTGATTTCTCGATGAAGGAAAATTCATACTATTGCTGTGAAGACCATTTTGATGTATTATTAATGTATGTACTTGTGCATGGATAAGTAACTTGCAAATGATATGTAGCTGTGGGGCTTTAGCTGAGCTGTGATAAGTTGCGGGAGTAGTATGCAGTATGCAAGGCTTTTGAGGTAGGGGTGAGACAGGCTGGGTTTTTCATGTTAAGTATACAACACGCAGTGAGTTAGGTAAAATTCTAGAGTCCTTTCCCGCCCTTATTAGAGTGTTTTTTCCTCCAGACCTTCACAGATCCCTTCAGATACCTCTAAACTGTAATTATAAAGTGGGGGGGAGATGCCCCCTTCACCCCCCTCTCCTCCTTAACGACCCCCCTGGATCCCTCAAAAATATAATATGTTTAATATTACTAATCTAACCTCACTATAACCTAACCTAACCTAATCTCACTAATAACCTCATAGCGAGACCCCCATAAAAAAATAATTACTAACCTAACCTACCCTAGTAAAATTATAGTTTTATTTTACTAACCTAACTAACCTTACTAACTTGCATTACCCCTACTACTGCAAGATGACCAGTAATCCTCCTTCAAGTGATGTAGTAGGTATTCACTGTGTTTGTGAATATGTAAGTTGTAGTTTATAAGGAAAAAGTGGATAGACAGAGATAAGTGGTCCGTGACACCAGACAAGTGATGACTTCTGGGATCGGCATTCCTTATAGGGAGCTTAAATGAACCTGCAATGACATGTACAGCTAGACAGATAGACGAACTCATAGAGGAACAGGTAGAAATGTATGGTTAGTAAAGGTCGTAGTGGTGAGTAGAGTGACGAAGGGTGTATGTTTTGCTTATGTGGGGAAAGAAAGCCATACATTTCTACCTGTTCCTCTATGAGTTCGTCTATCTGTCTAGCTTTACATGTCATTGCAGGTTCATTTAAGCTCCCTATAAGGAATCCCGATCCCAGAAGTCATCACTTGTCTGGTGTCATGGGCCACTTATCTCTGTCTATCCACTTTTTCCTTATAAACTACAACTTACATATTCACAAACACAGTGAATACCTACTACATCACTTGAAGGAGGATTACTGGTCATCTTGCGGTAGTAGGGGTAATGCAAGTTGGTGTATTAGTAGGTAGTACATGTAGTAGCGGCCGCTTCACAGCTGTTTTGCTCTGTTGTCTGCGCTGTTGACGTCACAATATGGCGCCAGTCGTTTTAGAGCGTATACATTTTTCTGTACTTAAATTGGCTGTATCATCAAAAATACTGTTCACATAGAAAAATCAACATCACTGCCCAACTATATGAGGCTTGAAGATTTCAAATCAATCCTTACCTCAAGTAGAGTAAACGGGTCCATTAACATTTAGTGACCCAACACATGTAAATGATATGATTGTTACTGCCTTGAAAAACAAGCTTACCCAAGCCTACCTTGAATTTCTGGATTACAACTTGGGTAAGTTCAATAGTTATAATACGTTCTTCCAGTCTGAGGCTCCAATTTTTTCACACTGAAAACTGAGACATGCAAACTCATTCGAAGCTTGTGTACTGACTTCATGGATGTGAGCTTTGTTAAGAATGCTGATATTTCATTACTTAGTCCTGGTCAACATATTTTTTTCAAGTGTCTTAATTCCTGTTGAGAATGTATATCTAGGAGTGAGTGCATCAGCAACAGTAAGGGATCTAAAACAATCGGGAACAGTAACTAGCGCAGAACTTTCACAGTTTTATAAGTCATGTCAGTCTTTCTTGATTGAAGCTGTATCAGAAAAGATTCAGAAAAGATATTCACTCAATGACAAAATTCATGAAGTAGTGGCCTGTGTAAACCCTCGTTCTGCATCAACTCTGAATCCTTCATCCTTAGCATATATATTTGATGAACTGCCACAATTACCAAAGTATGCCAATAAAAATCTTGTGGATGAAGAATGGAGACTGCACTGTTTGGATGAAGAACTTTCTAATCAACTCCACTTCACAAAGTACTGGGATATTGTGCTGAATAGAAAAAATGATGCAGGACTGCCATGTTATCCCAATTTAACCATAGTTATATCCACCCTCTTCTCATTACCCTTTTCAAATGCAGCGGTTGAGCGTTTTTTCAGCAAACTAAATCTAACTAAAACTTGTCAAAGATCCTCTCTTAAAAATGAAACCCTAAGTGGCTTAGTGCATGCAATATATCACATGAAACGCTTGAAAATATCTTCACATAACCTGAACATTGAGGACAATATGCTAAAAGCAATCAATAATGTCAAAAGTGATGCAACGTGTTCAGAGGTTGCATATATGTAATATGTATAAATATAAATATGTATCAGTACCTGTAAATATGCAAATATGTATATGTACCTGTTACTTTTAATGTGTTTGAAAGATTTGTCGGTCAATATAATTCTTAAGGCTGGTTCACATTGAGGTTTTTTCGGCCTTTTTTGTCGACAGAAGTCGGTCTCTTGCGGGCTAGTGCGGAGATTACGTTCACACACGCAATTCGTTTCGGTCGACAAATTTTCTTCTTCTTCTTCTTCTTGTGACCTTTTATGCTTTTAGTATCGCTTTGTAGCAGCAAGTGTTCAATGATTTCCGGGACGTTCTTGTACCAGGGGCAGTGAGGGTCTCATGAGGCAGCAGGGTCAGGGGTAACGTCGCGCTAGGGGCTATAGGCGAGACCACCGAGAGACAAGGCCTGGTGGATCGCCCGTGACGTCACACCATAAGGATACCACCCGCTCCGCTCCTCGTACAAGTTTACCTACCTAATATAATGTTTATCGGTATAAAAGATATACTGTTATCTTCGGAAATGTTTGTTCTATAATATTATCAAATAAAAAACCGTAAAACACACAAAGCAAATGCCATTATGAGACTTTCAAGAAATATGCATTAACTTAAACTCTTCGCCATTTAATATTTTGCTCGCAAACATTTTAAATGGAGAATATCAATAGAAGCGGAGTTTAATTAGCTTTCCATGGATATATTTCGTTTAGTGATAAATGAATTAGCGGCATGCATAAATTAGCGTTAACTAAATATAAAAAATCATGAAATCGGGTAATTTCCTACCTAATATATGTGTATCAGTATAAAATATATACTGTTATCTTCGGAAATGTTTGTTCTATAATATTATCAAATAAAAAACCGTAAAACACTCTGAAAAAATGCCATTATGAGACTTTCAAGAAATATGCATGAACTTAAACTTTTCGCCATTTAATATTTTGTGAATAACTTTTTACATGGAGAATATCAATAGAAGCGGAATTTAAGTAGCTTTCCATTGATATATTTCCTTTTCTGATAAATGAATTAAAACCATGCATAAATTAGCGTTAACTAAATAAATAACATCATGAAATCGAGTAATTTACTCGATTTCATGATGTTATTTATTTAGTTAACGCTAATTTATGCATGGTTCTAATTCATTTATCAGAAAAGGAAGTATATCAATGGAGAGCTAATTAAATTCCGCTTCTATTGATATTCTCCATGTAAAAAAAAATTCACAAAATATTAAATGGCGAAAAGTTTAAGTTCATGCATATTTCTTGAAAGTCTCATAATGGCATTTCTTTAGTGTGTTTTACGGTTTTTTATTTGATAATATTATAGAACAAACATTTCCGAAGATAACGGCATATATTTTATACTGATAAACATATATTAGGTAGGAAATTACCCGATTTCATGATTTTTTATATTTAGTTAACGCTAATTTATGCATGCCGCTAATTCATTTATCACTAAACGAAAATATATCAATGGAAAGCTAATTCAATTCCGCTTCTATTGATATTCTCCATTTAAAATGTTTGCGAGCAAAATATTAAATGGCGAAGAGTTTAAGTTAATGCATATTTCTTGAAAGTCTCATAATGGCATTTTCTTTGTGTGTTTTACGGTTTTTTATTTGATAATATTATAGAACAAACATTTCCGAAGATAACAGTATATCTTTTATACTGATAAACATTATATTAGGTAGGTAAACTTGTACGGGGAGCGGAGCGGGTGGTATCCTTATGGTGTGACGTCACTGGCGATCCACCAGGCCACGCTATAGGGGGCTAGTGGCTGGCTTGTGTGTATTTGGCGCGCGATAGATAAGTTTTCGCGCACTTTACCTATTATGAAGTAGTATTGATAGTTTCATTTTTTTCCTTGATATCATCTACTAAATCAAACCCCACGTTTAACCTAACATAATCTGATTTAAACTAACAACCGTTTATGGCTACCGTAGATAACAGTAAAGTCGCCACCTACAGACATGTCGCCAGGCGCCTTATATTACGATTTATAGCATCACTACTGATTTTATGTGCCACTGAAGATGATACACAGTAGCTTATATCATGACTGTATAATCTACCCTGTTTCAGCGTTGTTTTATGCTTTGTAGCTGCAAGTATATACGCTTTCAAATTTCACTACGCATTTTTTTTTCGGGCGACGACGACAGCGGTAGGACACTCAGTAAATAAACACTAGATGGCGACTCTACTGTTGGTAGCCACTTTGTAGATATTTTTGTAATTTGTTCATTTATAGCCATACTATGACACAGATGAAGACACAAAATGACACACTCTCTCCAGATAGCACCTTCTAACTTTCCTGAAATCATGGATTTAGAAATGTAAGTATTAACACCACCACACGTCTGTAAACAGAAAAAAAAGCTGTCCTGGCGACTTAACTGTTATCTACGGTAGCTAAAATGGAAAATTTTCGGTATTATATGTATCGCCATTGGCATGGGAAATAGGGGAAATTGGGATTCAAATTAAGGATGAAAAGATCTGCACGATGATGTAAGTTAAATTTGTTAGTTTTTAGTGCCCAATACCGAAATAAATACCAATAATTGGGGTGAGTGGGGAGGAGGGACGTGCTGGCTTCTGCGTTTATTTTAATTTGGCGCGCGAAATTCTCGGCAAGTCGGTCGATAAAAGACCGAGTGAGCGGTGTGTGATTTTTTTTAAAAACCTATTGCGATCATGACACCAGCCCCAGACCCAGACCGAATTCTCTGTCGACAAAATGCCGAAAAAACCTCAGTGTGAACCACCCTTTAGTCAGTTATTCTCAATACTTATTTTGTTAAAGTGTGTTCTTATTAAACCAGAAATATATATTTAATGGAAATGATAACTAGAAACTAGAAAATAATGAAACTAGACAAACTAAACTGGCTTAACTTTACTATTTTGTTTTTGTTATCAATAAAAAATATGGATTTTCACCTACTTCCTTTTTCTTTATATATATATATATATATATATATATATATATATATATATATATATATATATATATATATATATATATATATATATATATATATATATATATATAATATATATATATAATCGAATATACAGTCGAGCCGATTATTTAGGGTAAAACGTAAGAATTTAGGGTAAAATTGACTTGACTCTAGAGTAAGTTCAGCGGAGCTCATGGAAGGCCTGGGCAGGGATGCTCGAAAATCCCTCGTAAGGGACAACTTACGAGTGTATGGCTACAATAACCTTACGAGGGTGGGCTGAGGGAGATGCTCGTACCGAGCCGTCACTCCCGTACGGTTATCGGTGGCCTCTGGGTGAGGAATATAGGGATATTCTAGGGATATGTGTGGGAAAATTCTGCTAACCAATCACAGAGCAGCGCCCTTCATGACGCGGCCTTATCTAGCCAATCATCATGCTCTCAGCTGTCAGGGAGCCCGATAAATAAACTTAAAGAGACTTCAAATGCCGCTGTTATGCTAAAATCGGCCTCTTTCGAGAAATCGTCCCGCGGACGCTTATTTAACCTAAATAACTCTACAACACTTAACACAAACCTATCATAAACCTTACCTAACCTAAACCAGACCTAAACATAACTTAACCTAAACAGTAAACACTATGTTTGCCGGTGTTGAGCTAAGATTGGCTGATTTCCGAAATAGGGCCAATTTGAGCTCACTATCGCCAGAATGTTACGATAATACATAGCTGCCACATTAGCCTTTCAGCGTAATATTCTCCCACTGATTACTACAGAGACGTACCCAGGGTATACCTTGATGCGCTGATCATAGGTTCGAGTCTCGCGTGCCCGAAAATAGTATCTATAGACCACTGCTGGCCAGCGCCGTACGTATGCCGTATCCGTGGCCCTGGCGGTACTCTTGTTATAGTGGACAAGAACTGCGCGTTCGCTCTTTAGGTCAGACAAGACACACGGGGGGGCTAACACCTCACTGTGACACACGTGACACTTGTGTGCAAGGATAGTATAACTTTATAATAGCCTTGCTTGTGTGTATACGTGCGTGTGTACTAGTACGTCAGACATTTGATACCACCACCACAACCGCATCATTATAGCTGCCAAACGTGTATGATGAACTGTACGTTTTGATTCAAGAAGTCCACCGATATATATATTTAATATATAGGTTTGCCCTGATATGAATTTATTACAAGTAGCTACTATAGGTATTGTATGTTAAATATGATATATATGGAGTCAATGAAGCAATAAACACATCACATTTCAAACAGGCAAGCATGAAATGGCTCTATAATACACAATAAACATAAAGTATAGTGATACAACTTGTAATTTATTGTTTGTTGACGTCTAGCCGCTTCAAATTTCACTCCCTTAGGGAGTTAAGGGTGCTCCCGACCACCCTTAGCCTGCAGAACGCCTCGCGAAAACAGTGGCCTCCCGGGACTAGCCCAGTCCACTCCAGACCGGGCCAGAGCGGCCGCGAAAACGCGCTTGAATGGGGCCGGCAGGCTGGTTTAAAAACTGCCGCACGGCGGCGCCACCGTCGGCGGATAAGCTGATAACAGAAGTTGCATTGGAGCCTGGAGGGACGGGGGACCGCGAGTGAGGTATCTTGTTGTTGAATGTCTTTGCCCAAACTGACCAGAACTGAAGATCGCGAATAGAAGTCAACAAAGGCGTGTGGAGTGTAAGGTAGGAAGTGTATTTTGTGAGGCTGTGGTGTATTATTACCCCTGTAGCTAGGTAGTATTACGGAGGCCATCACTAGCCAGCTGAGGAGGAGTGTGAGGCAATGTGCGTAATATAATGGAGTGTTGAAGGGTGGTGGGTGTGGCGGGTGCAGGAGGCCACTGCCACCGTAGTCTAACGGGTACAAGTACAGCCAGGGTCATGTGTGCTGTGTGTAGCGCTTTGCGTATTATTTTAGGTAAATTTCTAGTGTTTGCCCAGGGCCATACTCTCCCACTTCCCCCAAACAAGTTTGGGAACCTGTGGGAATGCGGTGTTCTCGGGTGGGGAACAAATTATGCATCGGAAACACGGAATTTAAGAGTTGTGTAGGGGGGGCTAAAACTCCCTAGATCTAGGGTAACTTCCTTATATCTAGAGAAATTTGCATAACCAAAATTAACCTAACCTAGCGAAATTTAACCTAACCTAGCGGGGGGCTTGATCCACCGATAACCTAACCTAACCAAATCTAACCTAAGCTAACCTAACCAAACCAAATCTAACCTAACCTAACGAAATTAACCTAACTTAACCTAACCAAATTAACCTAACTTAGCGGGGGGTTGGGTTTTTTTTCGACACTAGGTCATCATTCTGTGAGGATCGTCAGGTTCACACGTCTCTGGACTTAGAAGAAATCCAATTAATTTTCCCTAGATATAGGGAATTTTTTCAACACCCCTAACTCAAAAACTATGTGGTTGTGACGCATATTTTGTACCCCCGCCAAATATCCCGCATTCTCCCAGGTCCCCAAGCTTGTTTTGTGGGAGAGAGGGAGTGTGGGCAAACACTAGTATAATACCTTATTTTACACTAGGACCGAAATTCCCTACACAATTGGGAGTGTGGTTTCTGTTTACCTTATTGGATTCTAGGAAACATTCTCTCTATGAGCTTCCGTCGCAAATCATTACTTTCGGAGATAATGACATGTTGTTAATAGGGAGGTGAGAGACAAGTGTTTACGTGCGCCTCACTCTTCTTCCTCTTGTGATCTGCATCGCCTCTGTTCTTCCTTGCCGCGGACACCTTTTAATGCAGATTTGGCTTTAGTTAGGAGGTTAAAACGTTAGATTAGGTTAGGATAGTGTGTCTAAAGGTGGGGTTAGGTTAGTTTAATTTTCATATCTTATTTACACTCCTTCCTATTAAAAATATCTTATATCCGAAAGTAGTGATTTGCGACGGAAGCTCATAGAGAGAATGTTTCTTAGAATATATTAAGGTGAACAGAAACCACACTCCCAATTGTATAGGGAATTTCGGTCCTAGTCTAAAAATTTACCCACGTGTGTGTGCTGGGCTGTAACATTGCTGCGGGCTGGGTTGTCTTGCAGCACACACACACACAAGGGTACAAGGTTTACCCTCCATTTTGTCAGCAGTCATGTGGGTGACAGAGAGTTTCGTACACAAGTTGTTTCGTACCCAGGTTTTGTTACTTGTTTCGTACACTGATTTTGAGTTTTTTTGTACATACCTGGTGTCGTTTCGTAACTAGTAGTCAAGTTCAACTCTGAGCTGAGTGTACGAAACGACTATGGTTTCATATAGACTACGAAACAACTTTTTGGTGTACGAATCTACTGGTGTACGAAACAACTTGTGTACGAACTGACTACACCCCGTCTAACTGGGGTACAAGTACAGCCAGGGTCATGTGTGCTGTGTGTAGCGCTTTGCCCTACTAAAGCCTTACTTGGCCTACCGTAGTACTAGTAGCACTAGTCGCCAGTCACTCGCCACTGCACTAATGTCACCTGATGTCCCTGATCCTGCTCAATCCTGTACTCCGGACGCTACCATTCCAACTATCATCACCCGCTAACCTCTACACTCTGTCTGTTCTTCATTGGAACATTCACGACTTCCGATCCCACAGACAAGACCTTTGTCTCCTGATTTCTTGCTATAAGCCTCAAGTTATCTGCCTCACAGAAACTTTCCTTACTCACCCCCCTGTCCCAATTTATGATCGCCTTTCCCCAACAAATACACATCCTTCCTCTGATCTAACCCTACTGCTATAACGTTCCCTTCCTTTCTCCTTCCCTCACCGTTTCACTCTTTTTCTATAACCCCTCCCCTTCATTATGCTATGCCATAGTGCCATATGACCTCTGATGTCTGGCACATTTTTTCCCTTTTTTGCATTAAATCAATCAATCACCCCAGCCCCGCTCTTAGCAAGATTCTGCCCCTCCATTTGAATAGAAATACACTGTATAAGGATCAAAGAATACGTACAGCATTATTCAGATTGCCTTTATTGTAACACTGGCTAGTGCAGGGAAATATGAGCACCTAGGTTCTCTAAAGCGTTCCTGAAGACACGGTCACGCCACATGAACTCTTAAAGGTCACAATGCCAGAAGTCCCGCCTGCATCCTGGCATCACCTTGATGTGTGATTTATGCTTGTTCCAGTACGATTCCATGGCCTGAGTGTGGACACCAGTTTGCGGCGCCACAATACTGAGTGAAGGGTTCACCGTCTTGTGCAGAGTGTCAGGGCAGCGCGTGGCTCTCTGTGTCCTGACTGTCACCACTGTTGCAGGTGCTGAGGTCACTGTCCAAGCCGGCTGCTCCGCCCGGCACTGACCCGGCTCGCTCCGGCATTCCCGAGGTTTCCCGCAGGACCGCCCGTCGCGTTTGCTAGCGGAAGTCTTGCTGCGGTGGAGGCTGTGGGGCCGAGCAGCAGCATGAGTGGCCGGGAGCAGCAGGATCAGTCTGCCTCAGGGGTGGGGAGGCACAGGTGTGATGGCAAGAATCACCTGGAGGCAGGCAGCTCAGGCCACAAGGCAGACAGTGAGCTGAAGTGCCAGCAGTGTGACAAAACATTCAAATGCAAGAGTGTGCTTGAGAGACATTTCTTGACGCACAGTGGTGTTAAGAATTATGAATGTTTAGAGTGTGGGAAAAGATTTACTACAAAGTCTAACGTCATCAAACACACCCTGACACACATTGGGGTTAAGAATTATGAATGTTTAGAGTGTGGGAAAAGATTTACTACAAAGTCTAACCTCACCACACACACCCTGACACACATTGGTGTTAAGAATTATGAATGTTTAGAGTGTGGGAAAAGATTTACTACAAAGTCTAACCTCATCACACACACCCCGACACACATTGGTGTTAAGAATTATGAATGTTTAGAGTGTGGGAAAAGATTTACTACAAAGAGGTACCTCACCAAACACACCCTGATACATAGTGGTGTTAAAAATTATGAATGTTTAGAGTGTGGGAAAAGATTTACTGTAAAGGCTTCCCTCACCACACACACCCTGACACACAGTGGTGTTAAGAATTATGAATGTTTAGAGTGTGGGAAAAGATTTACTACAAAGAGTGACCTCACCAACCACACCCTAATACACAGTAATACACAGTGGTGTTAGGAATCATGAATGTTTAGAGTGTGGGAAAAGATTTACTACAAAGTCTAACCTCATCAAACACACCGTGACACACAGTGGTGTTAAGAATTATGAATGTTTAGAGTGTGGGAAAATGTTCACTCAAAAGAGTCACCTCACCAAACACACCCTGACACACAGTGGTGTTAAGGGGACACCACACAGGTGACGCCAAAACTTCCCTGGCTGCTTTTAGAGCCAAAATCTTATCTCCATCGTGTTTTTCGTGAGCGTTTACATTATCTGACCAAGTTTCATTACTATTGAATTTTTTTTTTTTTTTTTTTTTTTATGGAAATCTACTTAAAATCGAAAAATTCTTTGTTTGAGGAGATATTTAGCTTAGGGTATTCTGTAAACATTCAACAATAAAGTTGCGAAGGGAAATTCTCCTATCACTCTGAAAAAGGTTGAAAATGCCACTCTGAAAATATGTAATATCTAGAATAAGAAAAATCTATAATAAGAAAAATTCCAGAAATTCCGCCTGTCATTGTAATCAAAATCTGCTGCGTCATTTTACACATATGTATGCAAGTATAAAGTGTCCAATATTTGAGATCTGTATTACAAAAATGGCAGGAGGAGTAGGCCGTGAAAGTAAAAAAAAAAACGTGTTTTGAGAAAAAAACGAATATACCTTATCTTATTGAATATCAAGTTACTTTAGTCTAACTTCTTTATCCATTGTTTAATGTATTGAGGTGATAGAAAACGTTCTTATAAATTCCTATTTCATGGGAATTTTTTTTTCTTTAAATTTACAAATAATTATCATGGTGATACGGTCGCCAGGATGGGACGCGGGGGGGTGGGGTGGACCAGGGAATGGGTAATATGGCTCATATTTGTGTTTAAGAGCTACTACGTTGTAGTTCTAGGCCAAAAGAACAATTTTAGCACAAAAATGAAAAGTCAAAATTGAGTGATTCTGGTCCTCAGTTATGTGGTGTCCCCTTAAAGTAATCGTCCAGACCATTTCATCATTCCTGATTTAATGCAATCAAAGTATAGCCATTAACGAGTATATCAACAATACGTCGTCACTTTTTGTATCCAGTCAGCCGTTTTTAAATAATCCGCAATCAAAATCTGCAAATTCCCCGAGTTTTCAAAACGCTCTCAAGGTTTGCAGACGCTCAGGCTCAGGCTCGGTGACGTAGCATTAGGGAGGCTCATCTTCCCGCGCTGATCAGAGAGACACGTAAACAGAGATAAATACAGGGTGTAACACGAGTTTATGCAAATGTTGATACAGGAGATAGACCGAATTATTCTAAGAACAAAATGCTCTATACCCATATGCTTTCTGAAGCTTCCTTTACGTGACATGGAGTGAGAAAGAATTACCGCGGCCGTCATGTAACTCACGGCTAGCGGGAGGCAGGAGGTATGTATGAGATGTGCACTCGCGCGTATGTCCCCCGGTGAAATTATGAATTATTTAATCATAATTTCTACTAGTTATGGACAATTACAGTATCTTATAAGTTTTAACTACACAATCGATATTAATAAACGGCTGTTATTTACCAAATAAGCAGTACATGAGAACAGCAGGGCTGTCATAAGCAATAATGTCAAGGGCTACTTGGCATTATGTCGGCGAGGGGGAGGCAAGGTGGGTAGGGATGGGTGCCGTGCGAGGCTACATCAGCTGTGTCCCTCCTTCTCCCGCCCAGATTAGCGACAGTGTTTAGTTTGAGAGAGTTAAAATCATGACTTATTTAGTATCAATTTGAGAGAAATAAGCTGTAGACAGTGTTGTACGCTTACGGTAATGTGAAGTATTATTCTGGATATGGGGTTCTGGATATGGGGATTATTCAGCCCCATATCCAGAATAATACTTCACATTACCGTAAGCGTACAACACTGTCTACAGCTTATTTCTCTCAAATTGATACTAAATAAGTCATGATTTTAACTCTCTCAAACTAAACACTGTCGCTAATCTGGGCGGGAGAAGGAGGGACACAGCTGATGTAGCCTCGCACGGCACCCATCCCTACCCACCTTGCCTCCCCCTCGCCGACATAATGCCAAGTAGCCCTTGACATTATTGCTTATGACAGCCCTGCTGTTCTCATGTACTGCTTATTTGGTAAATAACAGCCGTTTATTAATATCGATTGTGTAGTTAAAACTTATAAGATACTGTAATTGTCCATAACTAGTAGAAATTATGATTAATAATTCATAATTTCACCGGGGACATACGCGCGAGTGCACATCTCATACCTCCTGCCAGATAAAGAGACGATAAAGAAAGATAAAGAGACACCTGTTTAATCCACCTCGTACTCGGGCTCAAACATATGGATCCCATGACAATCTGAGGTTCGTTTTCCTCATAGTATACGCGACCAGCGTCATTTCTTTCGGTGTCAGATTGAGCATCGTACTCTAAATCTGTCACGGCGACAGATTCACTGTCTGACACCGAAGTACAATCGCTCATCATAACATTTGCCGACAGGTGCCAGACAGAGTGTCTGCGGGCGTCCCTATTCTGACGTCATCAATAACAGTCGTAGCCCTGTTGGAGGGAAGATTTTTTTTTTCGCGCGCTTTTTACAAAAGTCGTGTTTTTACGGAAATAAGGCCTGGAAATCAATTATTTTTGGTGGATTAGGTGTTTTGAATGTACATTCAACATAATTCGGCAAAAAAAAAATGGGTCTGGACGACTACTTTAAGAACTATGAATGTTTAGAGTGTGGGAAAAGATTTGCTAGAAAGAGTCACCTCACCACACACACCCTGACACACATTGGTGTTAAAAGTTATGAATGTTTAGAGTGTGGGAAAAGATTTACTACAAAGAGTTCCCTCACCGAACACACCCTGACACACAGTGGTGTTAAGAATTGATTGTTATTATTCTTATAATTGATAAGAAAACATTGATTTGTGGCCTTATTTATGCATGATTTTTACTTCCGCGTATACCACTGGGACGGCCGTCAAGAGCTGCATTTTTTATGTTCCATACCATTTTGTCCTTATGTTTATGTTTACCAAGATATTAATGAAAATGTGATTTTCAAAAAAATGGCCGCCATCTTGGAGTTTCAATTGGCCAATCGGGCAGATTTGATTAGTATCACTTGGAGAACAAGTGTGCCAAGTTTGATGCTTGTATCATAATTTGCACGATTTTTCTGCCATCTACAGGGATGTCAATTTTCCGCGGATTCGCGGATTTCCGAGTATTTTATTGCCAGCTGGGTCATTTCTGTGAATCGTGTAGATTCGGGTTAAAATTGTTTTTTTGGGGGGGGGGGTGTACATAGTTGCCTAGCCCACAGCCGAACCTGACCCTGGCACAGACCATAAAACATTTTTTGGCTGCCAAGCGGGAAATTAATACTAGGCTGCCGATATCTCCTGACTGCACTGCTACAAGTTTGCTCAGGAGGCAGTATGTTGGGGGTGGAATACAGCAGCCCACAGCCAGTATGTTGGGGGTGGATTACAGCAGCCACAGCCAGGTGAGATAGCTCTGGTGATCCAGGGGTCTGGTATCGATTGGCACACTGCCCTCACTGTGTCAAGTTTGCAGGCTCCAGGCCTGGAGAGTTCAATGCAGGGATGCCACAGCAGGAGGCAAGCCAGATTGGCCAGAGGGTATATACTCAATATAGTATGGCCAGAGATATATACATATACACAAATTGTGGACACGAAAACAGACAAAATTGAGACCAGAAATTATTATAGATATAACCAAGGACCTCTCAGAAGCTCTCTCAGAGCATGAAAATTACAAAAAATCTCGGGGGGGGGGGCTTACAGCACCCCCCCGAACCCCTAGCTGGGAGGTTCCCTCGCTACAGTCAGTAAGCCTCGCTGCGCTCGGATGAGTTGGTCGCCCTATTATTTTATTTCAGAGTTTTTTTTCTTTTCTTGTTGACATCCCTGCTCCTACACTATTGGTCCAGTACGGAGTTTGTGGGTCCTCTACATAGCGAAGTGTAACCCGGTACTGGTGGTTCGTCAGGGACTGTCCACAGGTATTCGTCTAGTTGGGATTTTAACTTCTCTACGGAGCAGCCGGTGATGTCTCAGATGTTTCTTGGGAGGCTGTTGAAGGCTCTTGGGCCACTGTAGGGTAGGCTGGCTGATAGAAGAGTCTTGATTCTTGCCGGGGCTTGAGTTGGTGGGGCTTTCCTGAAGCATTTCCGACCTGCCCTCTCATTTATGTAAGCATCCACTTTGTTGATGTTGGAGGGGTTGGGTACTTTTTCTTCTAGGATCTTCCAGATGTATATGGTGGAATATCTCTCTGTGTCGTTGCTGGGAATATAGTCCTAGTCTTTTTAGTCTTTCCCAGTAGGAGAGTTCTTTCATCCCTCTTATTTGCCTTGTGAATGACCGTTGGACTGACTGAAGGGCCTGGATATTCATAGCCTTGTGGGGAGACCATAGTCGACTGCAGTAGTCCAGGATGGGCTGGACTAGTGCTCTCCATAGTCATCATACACTCTTTTTCCCAGGAGTGGAAGGTTCTAAGTATCCACCCTGCAATCCTTCTAGCTTTCTTGATGGTCTCTTCGATGTGGTGTTAGAAGGTGCCATCAGCATTGAGGTGAATGCCCAGACATTTTACAGGTGGGCTAGTGGTTATCACTTGTTTCTCGCTTGACAGGAGAGAGGTGTTGTTGAGGATCTCTTAGTTTTTACCACTCCTGAGAAGTTGGAATTTTTCACCATTGAATAGCATGTTGTTCATTTTGGCCCATTCATAGATTTTGTCGAGATCCTCTTGAAGAAGGCTTATGTCTTCTCTGGCTCCAATGCTTTTACATATGTTGGTGTCATCGGCGAAAGAGGCCGTTGTTGAGTGGGTCACTTCTTTGTCTATGTCCCCTATCATGATGAGGAAGAGTAGAGGTCCTAGTACAGACCCTTGGGGTACACCGCTCACCACACTGTGTTCCTCTGAAATGGCTCCATTTGCCGTCACTGACTGCGTTCTTTCAGTGAGGAAGCTGTATAGCCATAAACCCACTTTTCCTGCCATTCCAAGGTCCTTGATCTTATGTATGAGGATGCCATGGTCCACCTTGTCAAAGGCCTTCGCAAAATCCAGGAATACCGTGTCGACGTTTTTACCTTCTGCGAGGTGGTGGAGGAGTTTGTCGTGGTATGCCAGGAGCTGTGATAAGCAGGGTCTGCCTTTCCGGAATCCATGCTGGTCAATGTTAAGAAGATTTCTTTCTTCCATGAAGGCATAAATCCTGTTTCGGATGATTTTTTCAAACACTTTCACCATGTGTGAGGTGAGTGCTATAGGTCTGTAGTTTTTTGCTGAGCCCTTGGGTCCCCCTTTGTAGCTTGGGGTTATTGTTGCTTTCTTTGTCTGGTCAGGCACTTTACCTGTATCCAATGAGTGACGCCACAGTATGTGTAATGGATACGCTATGCTGTCTTTGCATTTGATTAACAGACTTGTTGGTATGCCATCTGGTCCGGGCGTTGAGTTCAGTTTGAGCTCTTTTATTGCTGTAATTATATCTTCCTGGGTGAATTCTATGTCTTCCAGGCCTGAAGTAGTTGTTCCGTCAGGGGGTGTTGGCAGACAAAGTAGGGTATGTGGGTCTTACTTTCTTTGCCTCGTCGGGTTTGCTGAAGGCTGACTGGTATTGCTCGGCAAGAAGTTTGCATATGTTCTCTGCATTTTCTTCCATTGTCCTTCAGGTGTTAGTAAAGGTCCAATGGGGGCACATGCTTTTGAGAACTTTTTGGCATAGCTGAAAAAGTAGTTTGGGTTGAGTTTTATGTTTGTGATTGCATTGGATTCTTCTCTTTTCCCTTGTTGTTCGTGGGATTTCTGAATATTTTCTGAATATTTCAGTTATTTGAGTCCAGATTTGTTGCTTTTTATCTTCTTTTTCTGTTCTATCCATCTGTTTATTCAGTTTTGTCCTTTTTCTCATGAGTATTTTCCTCTCCCTGGGTATTTGGGTCCTTTTGCCTCCTCTCCTCTCCTTTTCTTTTTGGGAATGTACTTGTTGCACGTTTCCAGTGACTCTGTCACGATGATTTCCATCATGCTGCTTGGGTCTTGGTTGCGCAATTTTTCAGCCCAGTTTGTTGATGTTACGGCAATTCTTACTCCTTCCCAGTCTGCTTCATCACTGTTGAAGTTAAGATTCCTGAATCCTTGTTCTTCTCCAGTGTACTTTTGGTTACTTTTTGTATTCTTGTTCTTTGCCAATGTTATTGTGATGAGTTTATGATCTGAGAGTACTGTCTTTTCGGCTCTGTACCCATGTATTATTTCTTGGTTATTTGTAAATAGTAGATCCAGAATATTGTTTCCCCTGGTTGTTGTGTGGATTTCACTTCCGGACTCAGGAAGAGATGTTCCATGAGGTCTTGTAGCATTTTTGCTTGTTCTTGGTCCTCTCGGCTCCCTCCCTCAAGGGTCCCTGTCGGCCATCTCATGATGGGAAAGTTAAAGTCTCCTGTAATTATTATGTCAGTTACTGGAGGGGGTAGGAGTTCAGTTTTCTGTTGCACTTTCGTGATTATCTCACTGAACTTTTGTTTATTGCAGAGTGGAGGCCGATAGATGTTTGTGACGATCAGCGAGTTTCTTTATGTGGAGTAATAACACCTCTGCTTGGCCATTGGAGTACGATAGCAGGGTTTCAGTATTTGATGCCAAGTCGTTTCTGACATATGTTATGGTACCTCCATGTGACCTGTCCCTTCTGTCTGTTCTGAATACGGTGTAATTTTGTAGTTGGATTTCAACATCGTTGATTTCCTCACTCAGATGGGATTCAGTAAGGGCGAGGAAGGCGAGGTCTTCTTGGTGTGCCAGGTCAGATAGGAATGGCACTTTATTTCTGTTAGACTTGGGGTACAGGCCTTGGATATTTCCCATGAGGAAGCATTCTAGTGGCTCTTTATTGCACTGAGCCAGGGATTTATCTGGGGGGGCATTGATGTTGGGAATTGAGGCTGATGCGGTATCTGGGGGAGCATTGATGTTGGGAATTGCGGCTGATGCGGTTGCTGCCCCATTAGATTCTGTATCAGTATTCCTTGGGTGTCTACGATTTTGGTTAGGTTTGTCATTGTTGTCTTTATTTCTTTGAATGGTTCTGGCTTGTGTCGGTAGAGATATGTTCCCAGTGTTGTTGTGGTCTTGGTAAGGTTAGTGGGTGATTAGGTGTATGCTGTGGCCTTGGGGCTGCTTGTTGCGGGTTTGGTACTGCAGGAGTTAACTATAGGCCTATGTGTAGGTTTTTCCCTTTTTGTCCCACAGATGTGGGTGTAGGTACAGTTTTTATTCAGGCACATTTTCTTCTGATTGGAGTCTCGGCATAAGAATGGGTGGTAGTTCCTGCATTCCATTCCTAATGTGCATCCTCTTGGATCCCTTGGGCCATAGCTTATCAGTTTTTGACATGGGTGACTAAATTTGCAATCTCTACCACTAACCCCATACCAGCAAGTCCAGCATATTCCTCTCCTGAAGTAGAAACATACATTCGGAGGGCTGTTACTCTGCGGCTGTGTGGTTCCACTCGTGCCTCGTGTTGTTCTGGTCTCTGTGGGGGCGGGGGCGGCTGCCTGGTTGGTTGGGTAGAGGAGCTTGGAGAAGTGGGTGGTGGAGAGGGTAGAGGGTCTGTTTGCTTCGGGTACGAAACATCTTGTGTACAAAACTCTCTGTAACCCTGCCACCGTAGTCTAACTGGGGTACAAGTACAGCCTGGGTCATGTGTGTTGCGTGTAGCGCTTTGCCCTATCGTAGATAACACTAGTCGCCGGTCACTTGCCACTGCACTAATGTCGCCAGGCACAATATATTACAAATTTTAGCATCACTACAGGCTTTTATGTGCCACTGAAGAGGAATGCACAATAGTGACTCGTTTATATTATGTACATCACACTACTAATTGTCTTCAGTGGCACATAAAAGTCTGTAGTGATGCTAAAATTCGTAATATATTGTGCCTGGCGACATAAGTGCAGTGGCAAGTGACTGGCGACTATCAGTGGTGGGCGCCTTTAATCAAAAAGTTAACTTCGTTAACCGTTAATCCGTTATCCAAAAAATTAACTTCGATAACCGTTAATCAGTTAATTCTTAAAAAATGTAACGTTAGTTATCGATAAACCGTTAACGTTAATTTTTATTCTAGAAAAAAAACAAAATCAATTTTTGCTCTAAAACCACCTAAAAACACCTTTGAAAAGTGCCAAAACTATAAAATCAGCCTTTATGGTTTTTTTTAAGGGCTTTAGAACCCAAAAACTAGTTTATTTTTGCTTTAAGAGTTAAAAAAAAAAAGGCAGATTTTATAGTTTTAACTTTTAAAAAAACCTAAAAAGGCTGATTTCATAGTTTTGGCCCTGTTTTAGGTCTTTAAAGACTTTTAGAGCCAGAAAAGGGTGAATTTTTTTTAAATGAAACACAATATTAGTATGTTTTTATGAAATTTTTGGGTTAGCGGACTTGAGTTAACGGAAGTTAAATGTAACGGAAGTTAATTAGTCCGATAATGATTTCCAAAGTTAACTTAAAAGTTAAATCGTTAACGAAAATGTTAACTTCGTTAATTAACGATTAACGGTTTGGTGCCCACCTTTGGCGACTAGTATTATCTACGGAACCTAAACCTCTAAACAAACATTGATGACAAAACAGAGTGCCAGAGTCATTCAAAACTATTCAGGCAAATGAAGTTTCGGCCTCGTAACCGCGTGATGACAGGAACAGAAAAATAACCCTATTATCTTGAGGACAAGTGTTTTATTATATTTTGTTAGAATTTGATATGCTTTCAGATAATGGACGAGAACTTCGCGGTCGTTTTCAGAGACACCGACTAATGTTTCCTGGCCTACAATAGCTGCTTTTTCTAATGGAGATACTAGTTTTATTTTCCGGAAACCCATAAAAAAAAATTATTATTATTAGAGCTGCATTTTTTATGTTCCATACCATTTTGTCCTTATGTTTATGTTTACCAAGATATTAATGAAAATGTGATTTTCAAAAAAATGGCCGCCATCTTGGAGTTTCAATTGGCCAATCGGGCAGATTTGATTAGTATCACTTGGAGAACAAGTGTGCCAAGTTTGATGCTTGTATCATAATTTGCACGATTTTTCTGCCATCTCCTACAGGGATGTCAATTTTCCGCGGATTCGCGGATTTCCGAGTATTTTATTGCCAGCTGGGTCATTTCTGTGAATCGTGTAGATTCGGGTTA
Organism: Chionoecetes opilio; assembly: GCA_016584305.1. Classification (NCBI taxonomy): domain Eukaryota; kingdom Metazoa; phylum Arthropoda; class Malacostraca; order Decapoda; family Majidae; genus Chionoecetes; species Chionoecetes opilio. Next base: position 97,123 of record JACEEZ010025993.1, read on the forward strand.
AAATTGTTTTTTTTTGGGGGGGGGGTGTACATAGTTGCCTAGCCCACAGCCGAACCTGACCCTGGCACAGACCATAAAACATTTTTTGGCTGCCAAGCGGGAAATTAATACTAGGCTGCCGATATCTCCTGACTGCACTGCTACAAGTTTGCTCAGGAGGCAGTATGTTGGGGGTGGAATACAGCAGCCCACAGCCAGTATGTTGGGGGTGGATTACAGCAGCCACAGCCAGGTGAGATAGCTCTGGTGATCCAGGGGTCTGTATCGATTGGCACACTGCCTCACCTGTGTCAAGTTTGCAGGCTCCAGGCCTGGAGAGTTCAATGCAGGGATGCCACAGCAGGAGGCAAGCCAGATTGGCCAGAGGGTATATACTCAATATAGTATGGCCAGAGATATATACATATACACAAATTGTGGACACGAAAACAGACAAAATTGAGACCAGAAATTATTATAGATATAACCAAGGACCTCTCAGAAGCTCTCTCAGAGCATGAAAATTACAAAAAAATCTCGGGGGGGGGGGGGGGCTTACAGCACCCCCCCGAACCCCTAGCTGGGAGGTTCCCTCGCTACAGTCAGTAAGCCTCGCTGCGCTCGGATGAGTTGGTCGCCCTATTATTTTATTTCAGAGTTTTTTTTCTTTCTTGTTGACATCCTGCTCCTACACTATTGGTCCAGTACGGAGTTTGTGGGTCCTCTACATAGCGAAGTGTAACCCGGGTACTGGTGGTTCGTCAGGGACTGTCCACAGGTATTCGTCTAGTTGGGATTTTAACTTCTCACGGAGCAGCCGGTGATGTCTCAGATGTTTCTTGGGAGGCTGTGAAGGCTCTTGGGCCACTGTAGGGTAGGCTGGCTGATAGAAGAGTCTTGATTCTTGCCGGGGCTTGAGTTGGTGGGCTTTCCTGAAGCATTTCCGACCTGCCCTCTCATTTATGTAAGCATCCACTTTGTTGATGTTGGAGGGTTGGGTACTTTTTCTTCTAGGATCTTCCAGATGTATATGGTGGAATATCTCTCTTGTGTCGTTGCTGGGAATATAGTCCTAGTCTTTTAGTCTTTCCCATAGGAGAGTTCTTTCATCCCTCTTATTTGCCTTGTGAATGACCGTTGGACTGACTGAAGGGCTGGATATTCATAGCCTTGTGGGAGGAGACCATAGTCGACTGCAGTAGTCCAGGATGGGCTGGACTAGTGCTCTCCATAGTCATCATACACTCTTTTTCCCAGGAGTGGAAGGTTCTAAGTATCCACCTGCAATCCTTCTAGCTTTCTTGATGGTCTCTTCGATGTGGTGTTAGAAGGTGCCATCAGCATTGAGGTGAATGCCCAGACATTTTACAGGTGGGCTAGTGGTTATCACTTGTTTCTCGCTTGACAGGAGAGAGGTGTTGTTGAGGATCTCTTAGTTTTTACCACTCCTGAGAAGTTGGAATTTTTCACCATTGAATAGCATGTTGTTCATTTGGCCCATTCATAGATTTTTGTCGAGATCCTCTTGAAGAAGGCTTATGTCTTCTCTGGCTCCAATGCTTTTACATATGTTGGTGTCATCGGCGAAAGAGGCCGTTGTTGAGTGGGTCACTTCTTTGTCTATGTCCCCTATCATGATGAGGAAGAGTAGAGGTCCTAGTACAGACCCTTGGGGTACACCGCTCACCACACTGTGTTCCTCTGAAATGGCTCCATTGCCGTCACTGACTGCGTTCTTTCAGTGAGGAAGCTGTATAGCCATAAACCCACTTTTCCTGCCATTCCAAGGTCCTTGATCTTATGTATGAGGATGCCATGGTCCACCTTGTCAAGGCCTTCGCAAAATCCAGGAATACCGTGTCGACGTTTTTACCTTCTGCGAGGTGGTGGAGGAGTTTGTCGTGGTATGCCAGGAGCTGTGATAAGCAGGGTCTGCCTTTCCGGAATCCATGCTGGTCAATGTTAAGAAGATTTCTTTCTTCCATGAAGGCATAAATCCTGTTTCGGATGATTTTTTCAAACACTTTCACCATGTGTGAGGTGAGTGCTATAGGTCTGTAGTTTTTGCTGAGCCCTGGGTCCCCCTTTGTAGCTTGGGTTATTGTTGCTTTCTTTGTCTGGTCAGGCACTTACCTGTATCCAATGAGTGACGCCACAGTATGTGTAATGGATACGCTATGCTGTTTTGCATTTGATTAACAGACTTGTTGGTATGCCATCTGGTCCGGGCGTTGAGTTCAGTTTGAGCTCTTTTATTGCTGTAATTATATCTTCCTGGGTGAATTCTATGTCTTCCAGGCCTGAAGTAGTTGTTCCGTCAGGGGGTGTTGGCAGACAAAGTAGGGTATGTGGGTCTTACTTTCTTTGCCTCGTCGGGTTTGCTGAAGGCTGACTGGTATTGCTCGGCAAGAAGTTTGCATATGTTCTCTGCATTTTCTTCCATTGTCCTTCAGGTGTTAGTAAAGGTCCAATGGGGGCACATGCTTTGAGAACTTTTTGGCATAGCTGAAAAAGTAGTTTGGGTTGAGTTTTATGTTTGTGATTGCATTGATTCTTCTCTTTTCCCTTGTTGTTCGTGGGATTTCTGAATATTTTCTGAATATTTCAGTTATTTGAGTCCAGATTGTTGCTTTTTATCTTCTTTTCTGTTCTATCCATCTGTTTATTCAGTTTTGTCCTTTTTCTCATGAGTATTTTCCTCTCCCTGGGTATTTGGGTCCTTTTGCCTCCTCTCCTCTCCTTTTCTTTTGGGAATGTACTTGTTGCACGTTTCCAGTGACTCTGTCACGATGATTTCCATCATGCTGCTTGGGTCTTGGTTGCGCAATTTTTCAGCCCAGTTTGTTGATGTTACGGCAATTCTTACTCCTTCCCAGTCTGCTCATCACTGTTGAAGTTAAGATTCCTGAATCCTTGTTCTTCTCCAGTGTACTTTTGGTTACTTTTTGTATTCTTGTTCTTTGCCAATGTTATTGTGATGAGTTTATGATCTGAGAGTACTGTCTTTTCGGCTCTGTACCCATGTATTATTCTTGGTTATTTGTAAATAGTAGATCCAGAATATTGTTTCCCCTGGTTGTTGTGTGGATTTCACTTCCGGACTCAGGAAGAGATGTTCCATGAGGTCTTGTAGCATTTTGCTTGTTCTTGGTCCTCTCGGCTCCCTCCCTCAAGGGTCCCTGTCGGCCATCTCATGATGGGAAAGTTAAGTCTCCTGTAATTATTATGTCAGTACTGGAGGGGGTAGGAGTTCAGTTTTCTGTTGCACTTTCGTGATTATCTCACTGAACTTTTGTTATTGCAGAGTGGAGGCCGATAGATGTTTGTGACGATCAGCGAGTTCTTTATGTGGAGTAATAACACCTCTGCTTGGCCATTGGAGTACGATAGCAGGGTTTCAGTATTTGATGCCGAGTCGTTTCTGACATATGTTATGGTACCTCCATGTGACCTGTCCCTTCTGTCTGTCTGAATACGGTGTAATTTGTAGTTGGATTTCAACATCGTTGATTTCCTCACTCAGATGGGATTCAGTAAGGGCGAGGAAGGCGAGGTCTTCTTGGTGTGCCAGGTCAGATAGGAATGGCACTTTATTTCTGTTAGACTTGGGGTACAGGCCTTGGATATTTCCCATGAGGAAGCATTCTAGTGGCTCTTTATTGCACTGAGCCAGGGATTTATCTGGGGGGGCATTGATGTTGGGAATTGAGGCTGATGCGGTATCTGGGGAGCATTGATGTTGGGAATTGCGGCTGATGCGGTTGCTGCCCCATTAGATTCTGTATCAGTATTCCTTGGGTGTCTACGATTTTGGTTAGGTTTGTCATTGTTGTCTTTATTTCTTTGAATGGTTCTGGCTTGTGTCGGTAGAGATATGTTCCCAGTGTTGTTGTGGTCTTGGTAAGGTTAGTGGGTGATTAGGTGTATGCTGTGGCCTTGGGGCTGCTTGTTGCGGGTTTGGTACTGCAGGAGTTAACTATAGGCCTATGTGTAGGTTTTTCCCTTTTTGTCCCACAGATGTGGGTGTAGGTACAGTTTTATTCAGGCACATTTTCTTCTGATTGGAGTCTCGGCATAAGAATGGGTGGTAGTTCCTGCATTCCATTCCTAATGTGCATCCTCTTGGATCCCTTGGGCCATAGCTTATCAGTTTTTGACATGGGTGACTAAATTTGCAATCTCTACCACTAACCCCATACCAGCAAGTCAGCATATTCCTCTCCTGAAGTAGAAAACATACATTCGGAGGGCTGTTACTCTGCGGCTGTTGTGGTTCCACTCGTGCCTCGTGTTGTTCTGGTCTCTGTGGGGGCGGGGGGCGGCTGCCTGGTTGGTTGGGTAGAGGAGCTTGGAGAAGTGGGTGGTGGAGAGGGTAGAGGGTCTGTTTGCTTCGGGTACGAAACATCTTGTGTACAAAACTCTCTGTAACCCTGCCACCGTAGTCTAACTGGGGTACAAGTACAGCCTGGGTCATGTGTGTTGCGTTTGTTTAGCGCTTTGCCCTATCGTAGATAACACTAGTCGCCGGTCACTTGCCACTGCACTAATGTCGCCAGGCACAATATATTACAAATTTTAGCATCACTACAGGCTTTTATGTGCCACTGAAGAGGAATGCACAATAGTGACTCGTTTATATTATGTACATCACACTACTAATTGTCTTCAGTGGCACATAAAAGTCTGTAGTGATGCTAAAATTCGTAATATATTGTGCCTGGCGACATAAGTGCAGTGGCAAGTGACTGGCGACTATCAGTGGTGGGCGCCTTTAATCAAAAAGTTAACTTCGTTAACCGTTAATCCGTTATCCAAAAAATTAACTTCGATAACCGTTAATCAGTTAATTCTTAAAAAATGTAACGTTAGTTATCGATAAACCGTTAACGTTAATTTTTATTCTAGAAAAAAAACAAAATCAATTTTTGCTCTAAAACCACCTAAAAACACCTTTGAAAAGTGCCAAAACTATAAAATCAGCCTTTGTGGTTTTTTTTAAGGGCTTTAGAACCCAAAAACTAGTTTATTTTTGCTTTAAGAGTTAAAAAAAAAAGGCAGATTTTATAGTTTTAACTTTTAAAAAAACCTAAAAAGGCTGATTTCATAGTTTTGGCCCTGTTTTAGGTCTTTAAAGACTTTTAGAGCCAGAAAAGGGTGAAAAAATTTAAATGAAACACAATATTAGTATGTTTTTATGAAATTTTTGGGTTAGCGGACTTGAGTTAACGGAAGTTAAATGTAACGGAAGTTAATTAGTCCGATAATGATTTCCAAAGTTAACTTAAAAGTTAAATCGTTAACGAAAATGTTAACTTCGTTAATTAACGATTAACGGTTTGGTGCCCACCTTTGGCGACTAGTATTATCTACGGAACCTAAACCTCTAAACAAACATTGATGACAAAACAGAGTGCCAGAGTCATTCAAAACTATTCAGGCAAATGAAGTTTCGGCCTCGTAACCGCGTGATGACAGGAACAGAAAAATAACCCTATTATCTTGAGGACAAGTGTTTTATTATATTTTGTTAGAATTTGATATGCTTTCAGATAATGGACGAGAACTTCGCGGTCGTTTTCAGAGACACCGACTAATGTTTCCTGGCCTACAATAGCTGCTTTTTCTAATGGAGATACTAGTTTTATTTTCCGGAAACCCATAAAAAGAAATTATTATTTCAGCACTGAATGTTATGCATGGTTAAGGTTTGGTTAGGTTAGGTATACTTTGTGGTTAAGGTTAGGTTTGGTATACACACAAACCTCGTTTTACCGGACTAATAGGGAGGAGCACTGGTCCGGGAACTGCAAAAGTCCGGGAATCGCAACAGTCCAGGAATTATCCTCAAAAAAAAAAAAAAAAAAAAAAAGTCTGATGCCATTACCCACCCCCGGACGTTTATCCTACTCTAGTATTTACTGTCCGGCAACCGACAATATCAACTACCCCGCCGCAGACTCTTACGTCCGCTGAGCATGCTGCCACCTGGCGGGAGGCAGCAGAAAGTGTTCAATAGTCTCAAGAGACGTTCCTGCACCAGGGGCAGTGCGGGTCAGGGGACTAACGGAGGCCGTGCAGGTGAACCGTGAGTGTCGTGTGTCCAAATGTAAACAATAAGTCCGCTGAGCATGCTGCCACCTGGCGGGAGGCAGCAGAAAGTGTTCAATAGTCTCAAGAGACGTTCCTGCCCAGGGCAGACATTCAGAGAGTAAAGGGCACGGTGTTTAGCTTAACTAACTTCCTCTATTTGTACAACCCGGAAGTTGCGGGGATTCTGGTACGAGATATGGGAGTGGCGCTACGGTGTCACTATGGGCTTCGATAGCTGATTGGCTGAGCGAGTACAATTACGTCACAGCCTCGCCAGCGAATCACATAGTATTTCTCAAAAAGTTTCAGCCAATCACAAGGCTTCCACACTCAGCTGTGTTTATAAACAAATTTATCATCCACACCAAAATGCTCCACCCTTCTTCCTCCTCCTCCACCTCCTAGCTTCTCCTTCTCCTCCTCCTCTTCCTCCTCCTAATCTTTTCTTATAGCAGTTGGTAGTAGTTGTAGTAGGAGCTACTATAACTAGCTCCTTTACAGGAGCTACCACGTGTAGGCCTCGCGGCCTCTTGTAGCTTCCTTATTTTCTTATGTTCTTATGTAGCAGCAGTAATAAGCCGTGTTTTTATCGTCCCAGCACCGTCTTGGATTACGAAGACCACTCCAATAACACTTGCTGAAATGTGTGTTATACTGCTTTGTGTATTGTTTGCAATGTTTTAGACTGATTATTATTTCGGCCCCTACCAAGCTTGTTGTGTTGTTGTCGCAGAGACCAATCCGTTTTCAATTGCGAGAAAAAACGGTCTTCGTACCAAGACGATGCATGGACGACAAAAGCACGGCTATAGTAGTAGTAGCAGCAGTAATAGTAGTGGTAGTAGTAGTAGTAGTGGTGATGAAGGAGGAGGAATTAGGTAGAGGAAGAAGGGAAGAATAAAGGGTAAGAGAAAGAAGGATGAGGAGGAAAATACCTTGTCTGTCGCGGAGCCGTGTGGTGAGTCATGGTCAGATGCCACCGTTCGCCACTCGGCTCATCACCTCATAACAAACTTATCACGAGCGGATGGCATTGTAATATGGCCTAATTTCATTTGTATACTTGCCCTGTTCAGTTCTTGAGTCAGAAAACATCATATATACTCAATTTATGAGTATTTTTATGTATATTGCGTGCTCTACAACTGCCTGGAGGCAGTTGCGTGATTTTGACAGCTCAACGTCTTTAAGTACGTCATCAATGTGCCTGCAGAATGCCAATAGTCGCCCAGGGGCTACATTCAGAGAGGCTTACTTCTGGTCTGCACGACCTAGCGACTTCCAACAGCTGTTCTGGGCGACTTTTGGCATTCTGCAGGCACATTGATGACGTACTTAAAGACGTTGAGCTGTCAAAATCACGCAACTGCCTCCAGGCAGTTGTAGAGCACGCAATATACATAAAAACACTCATAAATTGAGTATATATGATGTTTTCTGACTCAAGAACTGAACAGGGCAAGTATACAAATGAAATTAGGCCATATTACAATGCCATCCGCTCGTGATGAGTTTGTTATGAGGTGATGAGCCGAGTGGCGAACGGTGGCATCTGACCATGACTCACCACACGGCTCCGTGACAGACAAGGTATTTTCCTCCTCATCCTTCTTTCTCTTACCCTTTATTCTTCCCTTCTTCCTCTACCTAATTCCTCCTCCTTCATCACCACTACTACTACTACTACTACTACTACCACTACCACTACTATTACTGCTGCTACTACTACTATAGCCGTGCTTTTGTCGTCCAAGCATCGTCTTGGTACGAAGACCGTTTTTTCTCGCAATTGAAAATGGATTGGTCTCTGCGACAACACAACAAGCTTGGTAGGGGCCGAAATAATAATCAGTCTAAAACATTGCAAACAATACACAAAGCAGTATAACATACATTTCAGCAAGTGTTATTGGAGTGGTCTTCGTAATCCAAGACGGTGCTGGGACGATAAAAACACGGCTTATTACTGCTGCTACATAAGAGCATAAGAAAATAAGGAAGCTACAAGAGGCCGCGAGGCCTACACGTGGTAGCTCCTGTAAAGGAGCTAGTTATAGTAGCTCCTACTACAACTACTACCAACTGCTATAAGAAAAGGTTAGGAGGAGGAAGGGGAGGAGGAGAAGGAGAAGCTAGGAGGTGAAGGAGGAGGAGGAGGAGGAAGAAGGGTGGAGCATTTTGGTGTGGATGATAAATTTGTTTATAAACACAGCTGAGAGCGTGGAAGCCTTGTGATTGGCTGAAACTTTTTGAGAAATACTATGTGATTCGCTGGCGAGGCTGTGACGTAATTGTACTCGCTCAGCCAATCAGCTATCGAAGCCCATAGTGACACCGTAGCGCCACTCCCATATCTCGTACCAGAATCCCCGCGACTTCCGGGTTGTACAAATAGAGGAAGTTAGTTAAGCTAAACACCGTGCCCTTTAACTCTCTCTGAATGTCTGCCCAGAACAGCTGTTGGAAGTCGCTAGGTCGTGCAGACCGGAAGTAAGCCTCTCTGAATGTAGCCCCAGGGGCAGTGCGGGTCAGGGGACTAACGGAGGCCGTGCAGGTGAACCGTGAGTGTCGTGTGTCCAAATGTAAACAATACGACCGCTGAGCATGCTGCCACCTGGCGGGAGGCAGCAGAAAGTGTTCAATAGTCTCAAGAGACGTTCCTGCACCAGGGGCAGTGGGGGTCAGGGGACTAACGGAGGCCGTGCAGGTGAACCGTGAGTGTCGTGTGTCCAAATGTAAACAATACGACCGCTGAACATGCCACCTGGCGGGAGGCAGCAGAAAGTGTTCAATAGTCTCAAGAGACGTTCCTGCACCAGGGGCAGTGAGGGTCAGGGGACTAACGGAGGCGGTGCAGGTGAACCGTGAGTGTCGTGTGTCCAAATGTAAACAATACGACCGCTGAGCATGCTGCCACCTGGCGGGAGGCGCAGACACTGACCAGGGGTGACTGGAGACGCTCGGACCGCCGGACAACTTTGTCAATTTACGACCAGCACCAGGCATTTCAACGTAAAAAAAAAAAAAAAAAAAAAATAATAATAATAATAATAATAATAATTCTTGGACTGACATATTCCCGAACCTCGGATTTTGTCCGGCAAATCCGATATCCGGGAAATGGAGGTCTGGGAAAACGAGGTTTGTGTGTACTTTGTGGTTAAGGTTAGGTTAGGTATACTTTGTAGTTAAGGTTAAGTTAGGTTTCATTAAAACTTATAAGGTTAGGTTTGGTATGTTCTATTCAATTACTTCCGTTATCTGAGACCCTGACTAATTTCTCCCGGCCAAGTTTTAAGGCCCGGTCACACAGGCACTTTGCGTCTGCAGCGCGAGTAAATTCCCACAAAAATTTTTACCCGCTGTTCCACGTGGTGGAAAATGGCTTACACGTGGGTACCCGTGGTAAGCCCGCGGAACAGACGCTGGCGGCTGTTCCGCGTCCTGTCCGCTGGTGAAGCGCGGCTGGAGCGCGTGTAAGCGCGGGAAAAGCTCCACGTGGTCACAGGCATTGGGGGTAACCGCGGCTGCATCACGCCTGAACCACGGGTGATCACGTGTACATCGCGGCTGGTCCACGTGTGAAGGGCGGCCGTTTCGCGGGCAATCACGGGTAGTGCGCGTGGGTACCACGGCCCCACCACGGGTATATAAGGAGCCAGGGCAGGCGGTAGAACTCATACTCGCTCCAGACACCACACAGTATACACACTCTCAAGACTCCCAGACTTTGACAAGATGGCTCCCAAGAAGTTCCCCCCTAGGAAAACCGCCACCAAGGGCAAGAGGCCACCAGGTGTCCCTGCGCAGGTGCATCCAGCTACTACTTCAGATGCTACTTCAGAGGTGGAGGCCAGTCCTGCTGCACTTCATCAGGAGGAGGAAACATCTTTTGAAGGTGATGCCACAGCTGCCACAGCTGCCACAGCTGCACTCCAGCAGATGAGGAGGAGGAGGAGGAGGAGGAGCCTCTGGTGATGCCTGATGCCTCTCATTCCCCCCACATGAGGAGGAGGAGGAGGAGGAGCAGCAGCAGCAACCGGCGCCCCAAGACGAAGGGCAAGGGGAAGAAGAAGGCTGATGCTGCTCCGAAGCAAGGCTGGAGTCTCCCCGACACAACGGAGCAGGATCTGGTGGAGTGGCTTCAGTCAAACACCTACCTGTGGCTCCGCAGTACCAAAGACTACCACAGGAAGAAGGCTTCGTGGGAGATGAAGGCCAAGGAGCTGGGGATCAGCCTGAAACACCTCCAGAACTGGTGGAAAAAACGTCAAGGACTGGTATGTTAAGCTGTCCAAGAGGACCAGTGGCCAGGCAACCAAGATGTTGACGGAGAGGGACAAGTGGGTGTTGAAGAACATCGCCTTCTACAAAAGTAAGTACATCTCATTATATTCACAACTTGTAAGAATCTCAAATATTTGTACAAAATTGGAAGACTTTCAAGCCAGAGGATATAATTAATGCCAAATTTGCTAAAGAGGGTTCAGTAATACAATGCTGTTACATAAATTCTTTAAATTTAAGATTAGTTACTGTGATACTATCCTTTACGTTTTACTTATTTATTAATTTGCGTTTAACATTATGTTTTAGATTTATTTTAGTAAGTTTTACTTTTTAATTCCCAGAAATATATAAATATGTAATTGTCTATGCCATTATATTAAACAAATGTTTAATCTGTAAATGTTTAATCTGTTTCAGGTTCCATGCCCACTGATGTCCCGGACACCCTTGTGAACCTGCCCCGTGACCCATCTCCTGACGCCCAGACCTCCAGGCACAGTACCCACATGACTCCGGGGAAGCCAACATCCTGGAGGACATGGAGGTGGCAGCAGCGGCGGAGCAGGCCTCAACCGCCGTAAGAGGAAGACTCCAGCCACTGAGAGGCAAGAAGAGGAATGGATGGTGGACCTCCGATCCACCATGAAGGCCAACCAGGCACTGCTGGAGAGGCTGCTGGAGGAGAGGTCTCAGCCCCAGTCACGTAGGGAGGCCTTTATAAGGTTTGTGTCCGACACCCTGCGTTCTGCCCTGAGGAGGAGTAACCAGGTGATGCACGACCAAATAGTCGACATTGTGCATCGGCGACACACGGGGTCCTCTACATCGGGGGCTGGACCGGGCCCTCAACAGCACCACAACCCAGCAGGCCCTCTACCTCCCAACAGTCGCCATAACACCACCCACCTACAGCCAGCAGTATTTTCACATGCCAGGTTGCCCGAGTCCAACTGGCAGTATGGTGGTGGCCAGCATCCCAGCAGTCCCCGTCCCTCAGCCACTCACGACACCTGTCCGGTCTAGGGACTCGGCGGAATCAGTCTGAAAGGTTCTGGGCTCCAGCATTGCGGAGGACTGGAACGTATCCCCATACCCTCCAAGACTAAATGAGACCTGTGATGACCTGTATATTGAATGTATAATTTATATGTATTTTTTTGTATATTTTTTTTTATATGTATATTAATGTATATTTTTTGTTTTTTTATTAGTTATTAGTAATTTTTGCAATAAGTATTATTTATTTTTATTTTGCAATAAATAATTGTATAATATTCCATATGCTTGTTTCCATTCCTTAACTTTACTGTCTTTCATAGGTTTTCTATAGTAATAATAATAATATCTTAATATTAACCCTGGAACGGTACCGCTACAAAATTTAATTTTACCTAGAAGGATAATGAAGATTGAATTATATTTTTTATGTTTAATGAATGAATTAAAACAATAAATAAACCTTGTTTAGCAAAAAAAATGATTTTGTGCAACACGCGAGGACACTTCTGTCTAGCGGTACTCTCCAGGGTTAAATACTCACAATAATAATGAAATGAATAATAACAATAATATTATATAATAAAGCCTGAGAGAAAATAGGACTAAAGTAAACAACAAGTGAGGCGACTATAAATATTTATTATGCCACAAAACAATATTACACTGCTATTTATTTGGCCCTCGCTGGGGGGGGTAGGAGCATGTCATCCTGCCATGGAACACTTCCAGCAGTTGAGTTGCACCATTCCATGAGGAGGTTCCTCTGAGCCTTGGCTATCTTGAAGTCTCTGTTGTTCCCTGGTAATCGGTCGGGTTTCGTGTCCTCAAGGTTCATGCCGCACGCCAGGCACCAGGCACCACCACTCCATTTGGTCGCTCCACATCCACCAGTCGGTTCTGCATCACCGGTAACGTGACCTCATAAGGTTGTGGAGGATTACACATGTCTTGACCAGGAGCCTCACAGTGTCCGCTTCATGCAACATGGTCGACAGGAGAACTTGAAAGCGATTCGCTAGTATGCCAAACGCATTCTCCACCACCCTTCTGGCTCGCGAGAGTCTATAGTTGAAGATCCTCTGCTTCCTGGTCATCTCTTGTTACTGTACGGCTTCATCATGTAGGTCCGGAGTGCGAAAGCATTATCTCACCAGAAAATAAGGACATCCTCTGTGTCACCTGGGATAGGATCAGGCTGTGGAATCCAACAATGTCGTTCTTCTCGAGAGCCTCTCTCAAAACACTTGCATTGTAAAGGTGGGCATCAGACGTTGAACCCTTGCCGCTGACGTCTATCCACATGAACTTGTAGTCAGATGTGACGACGCCAGGAGGATGATACTGAAGAATCCTTGTAGTTGTAGTAGTCGGAACCAGTGTTGGCAGGAGCTTTACAGGCAACGTGCTTGCCGTCTATTGCACCAATGACATGTGGAAAGTTCCACCTTCTCATCCAATTATCGGTGATCTGACGCCAATCTTCATCGTTCTGTGGTGGCTTGAGCAGCTCCTCACGGTACTCGTCGACGATGGCCATACACACCTCACGCACCACTATACTGATGGTGTTGTGAGGCACCCTCCAGCCATACTGCATGTCACGGTACTTGGCGCCAGAAGCAAGGTGCTCAGGGTGAGGGCAACCTTCAGGCCTGGATCAAGGGGTGCTCGCCAGTGGGTGGTCTTCTTGGTAAGGGCTGGTCTCAGTCTCTCACACAACTTCATCGAACATGTCAGGTGGCATCTCATGAAATTCTGGAAGGCCCTTGGATCTTCATTACGGAGCTCCACCATGAGACAATCATACAGGCCATGCTCAGGTCTCCTGCTAATCCGAGTTACGCACCCATATGCTCCGGGCCGCCCTCCTCCTCAGCCGTCTTCTTCTTCGTCTATCAACGATGTACTGATGGGCATGTAACGCTGGTTCATATGCTGTTGCATCAGCATCAAGACGAGGTCAATACGTCCATGTTCACCAAACCACGTCAGAAACAGGAGGATGAATGCTTGGCAAATCGACCCCAATATATAGGTCCCAGAGTACCCGCGCTACCACGCAAATGCACGTGAAAACACGCGGAACAGACACGGTACAGCCGTGCTATGACCGTCATTAAACCGCGATTACCCGCTAAAGGTTAGCGGGTAATCGCGTGTAACCACGCACTTACCGCGGCCGTTAGCACGTCTGTACCACGTCTAAACGCGTCTTAACCACGTCTTTATCACGTGTGCCACCCGAGGTCACCCGCGCTCTCGATTTTTGGGAAATCCAAAACGTATGCCGCGTGTGATTGTTCTAGCCCGTGTGTGGCGCGGCTGGATCACGTCCATATCACGACCCAGATGCGTCCAACAGCGCTTGCTTCACGTTCACACATTTTTCGCCGTGAGACGTGCGCGATGCGCCCGCGAAGGCCAGTGTGACCGGGCCTTAAACCTAACCTCCCATCTAGCCTCACATACCCCCTGGACCCCTTTGCTTGTTCAGGGTAGGTCCCCCATTAAGAAAATACAATAAAAGAATTTACTAGAATTACGCCCGTCTTATTATACTGGACATAACTGGGTTTTTTTACTAAGCTTTGATGTGTTTTTGATTACTGTGTCAATCTTTCCAGCCCCCAATCTTTGGTTTTTTTGCTTCCAACTTTTCCCGCCAAAACTAGTGCATTGCAAGAGAAAATGGAAGTAAAAATAACCAACACAGCCAAACTAACCACATCGATAGTTTTGTCCTCGCACGATATCAAATATACCTGACCTGACAAAGCTACCTTGGATTTCCCTGCCACTAAAGGGATCCTAGGAAGATCCTCCCTCCAAAGTAGGCCTACACCCCTGAAGAACCTCCCCCCAGCCCTGCTCTTAGCAAGATTCTCCCCTACCATTTGAATACAAATATACTGTATAAGGATAAAAGAATACAGCATTATTCAGATTGCCTTTATTGTAAATATTGTAATATTCATAGAACGAGAAGTAACGGATTCAAGCTGGAAAAGCGTAATTTAAAAAGGAAATTGGGAGAAACTGGTTCACAAATAGGGTGGTGAATGATTGGAATGGACTAAGTCGTCAGGTGGTCAATGTGGAGTCTATTGGGTTCTTTAAAAGGAGTCTGGATAAATTCATGGATGGGAAAGAGAGGTGGATATAGGTAGAGTTAGTTAACAGGAACTACCTCGTGCAGGTCTCACGGCCTCTTGTAGCTTCCTTACTTTCTTATGATAACACTGGCTAGTGCAGGGAAATATGAGCACCTACGTTCTCTAAAGCGTTCCTGAAGACACGGTCACGCCACATGAACTCTTGAAGGTCACAATGCCAGAAGTCCCGCCTGCATCCTGGCATCACCTTGATGTGTGATTTATGCTTGTTCCAGTACGATTCCATGGCCTGAGTGTGGACACCAGTTTGCGGCGCCACAATACTGATAAAGGGGTTCACCGTCTTGTGCAGAGTGTCAGGGCAGCGCGTGGCTCTCTGTGTCCTGACTGTCACCACTGTTGCAGGTGCTGAGGTCACTGTCCAAGCCGGCTGCTCCGCCCGGCACTGACCCGGCTCGCTCCGGCATCCCCGAGGGTTCCCGCAGGACCAGCCGTCGCGTGTGCTGGCGGGAGTCTTGCTGCGGGGAGGCTGTGGGGCCGAGCAGCAGCATGAGTGGCTGGGAGCAGCAGGATCAGTCTGCCTCAGGGGTGGGGAGGCACAGGTGTGATGGCAAGAATCACCTGGAGGCAGGCAGCTCAGGCCACAAGGCAGACAGTGAGCTGAAGTGCCAGCAGTGTGACAAAACATTCAAATACAAGAGTCTGCTTGAGACACATTTCTTGACGCACAGTGGTGTTAAGAATCATGAATGTTTAGAGTGTGGGAAAAGATTTACTACAAAGAGTTACCTCACCAAACACACCCTGACACACATTGGTGTTAAGAATCATGAATGTTTAGAGTGTGGGAAAAGATTTACTACAAAAAGTGACCTCACCAAACACACCCTGACACACAGTGGTGTTAAGAATTATGAATGTTTAGAGTGTGGGAAAAGATTTACTACAAAGACTAACCTCACCAAGCACACCCTGACACACAGTGGTGTTAAAAATTATGAATGTTTAGAGTGTGGGAAAAGGTTCACTCTAAAGTTTACCCTCACCGAACACACCCTGACACACAGTGGTGTTAAGAACTATGAATGTTTAGAGTGTGGGAAAAGATTTACTAGAAAGAGTCACCTCACCACACACACCCTGACACACATTGGTGTTAAGAATTATGAATGTTTAGAGTGTGGGAAAAGATTTACTACAAAGAGTTCCCTCACCGAACACACCCTGACACACAGTGGTGTTAAGAATTATGAATGCCACGAATGTCGGAAAAAATTTGCTAGAAAGAGTGACCTCACCAAACACACCTTGACACACAGTGGTGTTAAGAATCATGAATGCCTAGAGTGTGGGAAAAGGTTTTATAACCGTGCTGAACTCAACCGACACACCTTTAGACACACTGGCTTGCGGGAGTTCAAGTGTGATATTTGTAGCAAGTGTTTCAAGACAAAGCCTGAAATTGCCAAGCACATGAAGATCCACTTTTGAGGTGGTGTGTTGTGTGGACAAGTGTGGTTGTACCCGTGCCTATGGGAGAGTGTCCTGTGTGGCAATGGGTGGTTGGGGTGGTGGGCAGTGTGTTACATGTGTCGTGGCAGCCGTGCCCTTGTGTTCTGTGAGGAAGTAATGGCCCCAACAGTTGATGGGTTGGCAGTGCAGGTGTGACTTTCAATAAATGTATCCATGGTTTTAAAGGTTTCTCTGCTGATTGCTTTAAAAAACAGTCTTTTCCACGAATAAGTTACACTCCTATTTTCTGCAGGTCACATATATCATATATGTAACAAAAATGTTACTTTTGTTTTCTTTTGTATAACTGCAGTATGTGTACTAACATACTGTACACGGAATAGCTATACGTTACTTCATCCTGTGTTGCTTTATCGATGTAGTATGCTGTGTAAAAATATTTATAAGAATTTTATATCTTCATAAATAATTTGTTCCCTCTCTTCCCTTTGCTGGCAGCACTGGTAAAGATAAGAAAAAGTTTGCAAGAAGAAATATGTTACTTTTCTGGGGGTTTTCATAATACACCTTTTCACTCAAATTCGAACAACAGAACTTCAAAATAAAACAAATTAATTTCAAAATATATACGTATATTTTTATTTCTTTACTAGCCGCAAAGCCGCCCTCCGGGCGGACTTTTTGGCTAGCTCCTGCGGAGGGCTATTGGTGGTGGGCCTTCGGCCCACCACCTGTGTTTGGTGGGCCTTCGGCCCACCAAACACTGACTCTCCAGATAGCCCCTTCTAACTTTCCTGAAATCATGGATGTAGAAATGTATGTATTACCCCCCCCCCATTCACTCACCCATTACCCATCACCCCACACCCATTCATCACCCATTACCCATCACCCCCCAAACCCCTTCACTCACCCTTACCCATCACCACACACCCATTCACTCACCCATTACCCATCATCCCCCACCTATTCCCTCACCCATCACCCCTCACCCCCAACCCATCACCCCCACCCATTCACTCACCCATCACCCATCACCCCACCCATTCACTCACCCATTACCCATCACCCTACATCAAGGTTTCCTCAATTCTCGCAACCCACTTTTTTTCACAATTATCGCTAATAGGTGCTAAAAAAAAAAAAAAAGTGATCGGATCATCTCCTAATTGGGGTTAAAACCCTTCCCCTGGTCAACCCGGGTTTCCCAAAAAAGTGCCATATGAGGTGATTGCGCCCCGGGGGCGGAACCTATACCAGACACACACACACACACACACACACACACACACACACACACACACACACACACACACACACACACACCCCACACAGACAGACAGACAGACAGACAGACACAAATTTCGCTTATATTTTCCATTACCCATCACCCCCCCCCTATTCCCTCACCCATCACCCATCACCCCCAACCCATCACCCCCACCCATTCACTCACCCCTCACCCCCCCACCCATTACCCATCACCCCACCCATTCACTCACCCATTACCCCTCACCTACATCAAGGTTTCCTCAATTCTCGCAACCCACTTTTTTTTTCACAATTATCGCTAATAGGCTGCTAAAAAAAAAAAAAAAAAAAAAGTGATCGAATCATCTCATAAGTGGGCTTATGACCTTCCCCTGGTCAACCCGGTTCCAAAAATGTGCCATATGAGGTGATTGCGCCACGGGGGGCGGAACCTATACCACACACACACACACACACACACACACACACACACACAACAGACAGACAGACAGACAGACACACTTTCGCTTATATTATTATTTCTTTATATGAAATTCAATCATTTTAATTTGAAGTTCGGTTATTTTAATTTAAACTTCAGTTTTAATTTAAACTTCAGTTGTTTGAATTTGAGATTCACTTGTTATAATTTGAAGTTCAGTTGTTTTCATTTGAAGTTCAGTTATTTTAATTTAAACTTTAGTTGTTTTAATATAAACTTCAGTTGTTTTGATTTAAACTTCAGTTGTTTTAGTTTAAACTTCAGTTTTGATTTAAACTTTAGTTGTTTAAATTTGACTCACTTGTTATAATTTGAAGTTCACTTGTTTTAATTTGAAGTTCACTTGTTTTAATTTGAAGCTCACTTGTTTTAATTTGAAGTTCACTTGTTTTCATTTGAAGTTCACTTGTTTTCATTTGAAGTTCACTTGTTTTCATTTGAAGTTCACTTGTTTTCATTTGAAGTTCACTTTTTTCATTTGAAGTTCACTTGTTTTCATTTGAAGTTCACTTGTTTTCATTTGAAGTTCACTTGTTTTCATTTGAAGTTCACTTGTTTTCATTTGAAGTTCACTTGTTTTAATTTGAAGCTCACTTGTTTTCATTTGAAGTTCACTTGTTTTCATTTGAAGTTCACTTGTTTTCATTTGAAGTTCACTTGTTTTCATTTGAAGTTCACTTGTTTTCATTTGAAGTTCACTTGTTTCATTGAAGTTCACTTGTTTTCATTTGAAGTTCACTTGTTTTCATTTGAAGTTCACTTGTTTTCATTGAAGTTCAACTTGTTTTCATTTGAAGTTCACTGTTTTCATTTGAAGTTCACTTGTTTCATTGAAGTTCACTTGTTTTCATTGAAGTTCACTTGTTTTCATTTGAAGTTTCACTTGTTTTCATTTGATTTACTTGTTTTCATTTGAAGCTCACTTGTTTTCATTTGAAGTTCACTTGTTTTCATTTGAAGTTCACTTGTTTTCATTTGAAGTTCACTTGTTTTCATTTGAAGTTCACTTGTTTTCATTTGAAGTTCACTTGTTTTCATTTGAAGTTCACTTGTTTTCATTTGAAGTTCACTTGTTTTAATTTGAAGTTCACTTGTTTTCATTTGAAATTCACTTGTTTTAATTTGAAGTTCACTTGTTTTAATTTTAAGTTCAGTTTTAATTTCAAGTTCAGTTGTTTTAATTTCAAGTTCACTCGTTTTAATTTGAAATTCACATGTTTTAATTTGAAGTTCAGTTTTTAATTTGAAGTTCAGTATTTAATTTGAAGTTCACTTCTTTTAATTTGAAGTCGCTTTTTTAATTTGAAGTTACTTAAATTGAAGTCACTTCTTTAATTGAAGATCGCTTGTTTAATTTGAAGTTAATTTGTTTTAATTTGAAGTACTTGTTTTAATTTGAAGTTCATTCTTTTAATTTGAAGTTGTTTTAATTGAAGTTCATGTTTAACCCTCTCACGCCCACGTGACGCGATTCGCGTCAAAAAGGACTCGTCTACATCTGAGCTTTTGACGCGATTCGCGTCAAAAAAACTTGTAAAAATTCGCCAAAAATAAGTATTTACGAATCCGCGTCCAAAATGTTTCTGCGTCAGATCCAGCTAGACCTATAAAATAAACTCATTGTCAACTCTTCGTGAGGGTGATTTGAAATGATAAGTGGCCTGTGTGCTCAGTTTCCTCTCAGCAGGCAGCCTGTCAGCGCGGATTGTAGTCTCCTTAACACGTGGTCCCGAGCCGGGGTTTTTTTTTACATCGACAGGAACTGGCCCAAGGGCACACAAAAATGGTACGACAAGCCCGCATAGTTTGCCGTCCCTATAAAGAAGACAGTAGAGAGAATACAATAAAAACAGGGGCAGGCCAATTTAGTTCAGGAGTTGTCTTGTTTACCTTTCTTTTGAAAAGATGTAAGTCATATGAGAGTGGAATGAAACAGGAAGAGAGTTCCTAGATTACCATTGAAAGGGATGAAAGAGTAGGATACTGATTAACTCTTGCAATTAGGAGAGGGACAGAATAGGGATGAGAAATGAGTAGAAGTCTTGTGCAGCGAGGCCCGCGGGAGTGGGGGAGGCATGCAGTTAGCAGTTTCAGAGACAGTGGCGCATGCAAATAACGGTAGAAGAAAGCAAGAGAAGCAACTTGGGCGGTGATTTAAGATTGAAGACGTCAGTCAGAGGAGAGGAGTTGATGAGACTAAAAGCTTTTTGACTCAACCCTGTTTAGGGAGAGCTGTAATGAGTGGAATCCTCCCCAACATGTGAGACGACTCCATACTGGGCGGATAAGGCCCCTGTAGAGAGCAAGCATTTAGAGGGAGAAAAAAAAAGGACGCAGACGCCACACAGCAACAACACCTAACTTCTTAGAAGCTTTGTAGCAAGAGATGAGATGTGAGATTCAGTTCAGAATTTTTAGTAAAAGGTTAGTCCTAGAATGTTTCCTTGTAGAAAAAGGAAGACAGTTGAGTGTCCATTGAAGAAGAGGGGATAGTTATCTGGCAGTTTTGTCAGAGTAGCTAGGTGAAGAATTTGGTTTTGAGCATTGAACAAAACAAGGTTTGCTTGCCCCAATCGAATTATAGACGAATCAGAAGTTAAGTTCGCTCGGTTGGAATCGGTGGCGTCCGTGAATCACTTCGTTCCTGTTGAGTTGACGTCTAATAAACGACGTGAAAAATGCAGGGTATAAATCATCAGCGTAGAGGTGGATAGGCTTTGAGTTAGACTTAGAAGAATTATTAATGAATAATAGAAAGAGAGTGGGTGATAGGACACAACCCTGGGGAACACCACTATTGATAGATTTAGGAAACAACAAATGGTCCGTCTACAGTAGTCCTGCAATAGAACGGTTTGAATGGAAACTTAAAATGAAGGTACGAGAGAAGGGATTTTTTAAAGGGAAACCGCGAATGAGGGTATTTGGAAATTAAAGATTGTGCCAAACGATCAAAGCTTTTGATATGTCAAGGGCAACAGCAAAAATTTCACCGAACCCCTAAAGGAGGATGACCAAATTCAGTTAGAAAAGCTAGAAATCGGCCCTTTAACGGAAACTGTACTGACGATCAGATAGAGATTTGTGAGCAGATAGATGCTTAAGAATCTTCTTATTAGTATAGAGCTATTGTCGTATGGGTGAATGCCCATACCTGTAGCCTAATCCGTCTTCCAACGTGTTGTTTCAGTTTTCCTCCCTTCCTCCATTTTCTCAGAAACTACTGGCCATATGAAAAGTATAATGGTAGCGTTGGAAATCCTCATAAAATCCGCTTTTTATGGCCTATAAACCATAAAAAGTCGACTCAGGACGTTTCGAGCTACGAGTGGTGAACGTAGTATTTCTTATTTCTCTTTACTAATGTTTTTTCGGAGTCGGTAAGACTCTGCTATTTATTTGTATTTCTTGTTATTTTTTTCTTTCATAAGGCAGATAATCCTCTTGCAAACCCACGATATATAATAAAAAATTTAGTAAAAAAGAATACACTTGGGTGGGAAATTGCTAACATAAAAAAAAATTCGCCGCACAGTCAGGCCATTTCACGGGGCCCTTTAAGGGAGCCCCAGAAACCGGATGTCGCAGTGGAAGAGAAACTTCTTTAAACTTTTTCGTGCGTGAGAGGGTTAAATTTGAGTTCACTTTTTTAAATTTGAAAGTTTTCACATTGTTTGAATTTGAAGTTCCTTGTTTGAATTTGATTCACCTTGTTTAAATTTGAAGTTCACTTGTTTGAATTTTGAAGTTCACTTGTTTGAATTTGAAGTTTCACTTGTTTGAATTTGGACGTTCAATTTTTTCATTTGAAGATCAACTGCCTTCAACGGCAAGTTGGCAAGGTTGGCCTTCCGTACCCGCCCGACCGGTCCCCCTCCTGGTGACTTGTTGACGACCGAGGCCCAAGCTCATGCACTGCTCAACTTAAGGGACCCTCGACGGCAACCCATTCGAACATCACGCCTGACTTTACTCTTAACGAAACTGCACTGGAACAGTTTCCACCCCCCCGCGTTCTTGCCAGTCGATGACACCGAATTTCTGAATGCTCGGATGTCCTCCTCGACCTTTTGGGCAGAGGATTATAATGCCGTTGCAGTTTACTGCTACAACCTCCTAGGTTTCCACTCGCTTCCGCTTCGTTGGACCACCTAGGATGGTGTACAGTAAACTGCAACGGCATTATAATCCTCTCCAAAGGTCGGAGGATGACATCCGCGCATTCAAACATTCGTGTCATCGACTGGGCAAGAAAAAAAAAAAAAACGCGGGGGGGTGGAAACTGTTCCATTGCAGGTGTTAAGAGTAAAGTCAGGCGTGATTTGCGAATGGTATGGGCCGTGGCGAGGTCTTTAAGGTTGAGCAGTGCATGGAGCTTGGCCTCGTGTCAACAGTCACCCGGCGGGACCGTCCGGCGGGTACGTAATGCAACTTGCCAACTTGCGTTGAAGGCAGGTGATCTTCAAATTAAAAAGTGAACTTCAATTCCAACAAGTTGAACTTCAAATTCAACAAGTGACTTCAAATTTCAAACAAGTGAACTTCAATTTACACAAGTGAACTTCAAATTCAAACAAGTGAACTTCAATTCAAACAAGTGAACTTTCAAATTTAAAAAGTGAACTTCAAATTAACCCTCTCACGCACGAAAAGTTTAATAGGTTTCTCTTTTCCACTGGCGACATCCGTCTGGGGCTCCCTAAAGGGCCCCGTGAAATGGCCTGACTGTGCGGCGATTTTTTTTTTATTTTAGCAATTTCACCAAACGTGTATTCTTTTTTACTGACATTATATATATCGTTGGGTTTGCAAGAGATTTATTCTGCTATGAAAGAAAAAATAACAAATACAAATAAATGCAGAGTTTACCAGGGGGGGGGGGGACTCCGAAAAAACAGTGATAAAGAGAATAAGAAATACTTACGTTCACACTTCGTAGCTCGAAACTTCTGAGTCCGACTTTTTATGGTTTTTATATTCCAATAAAAGCGGATTTTTATGAGGATTCCAACGCTACCATTATAATTTTCATATGGCGTAGTTTCTTGAGAAAATGGAGGAACTGAAACACACGTTGGAAGACGATTCGCTACATGTCTGGCTTACCCATACTATACATAATCTATCTTAATCAGAAGATTCTTAGCATCTATCTGCTCAAAATCTTCTATCTGATCGTAGTACCGTTTCCGTAAAGGGCGATCTTCTAGCTTTCCTAACTGAATCTTGGGCATCCTCCTTTAGGGGTTTCGTGAAACTTTTGCTGTTGCCCTTGACATATCCAAAGCTTTGATACTCTTTGGCACAAATCTTTAATTTCCAAAACTACCCTCATTCCGTTTCTATCCTTCCTCTTTACCTTCATTTTAAGTTTCCATTCAAACCGTTCTATTGCAGCTACCTGTAGACGACATTGTTGTTCTCCTAAATCTATCATAGTGGGTTTTCCCCAGGGTTCTGTCCTATCACCACTCTCTTTCTATTATTCATTATATCTTCTAAGTCTAATCAAAGCCCTATCCACTCCCTACGGCTGATGATTCTACCTGCTTTTCAAGTCGTTTATTAGACGTCCACTCAACAGGAAACTAAGTGATTCAACGGAGAGATGCACCGCGCCGCCTAACTCTGAGGTTTTCTATAATTTCTGATTGGGCAAGCAAACTTTTTGTTCATCCTCACAAACCCAATTTATTCACCTATCTACTCGACAAAACTTTGCCAGATACTATCCCCTCTTCTTCAATGACACTCACTGTCTCCCTTCTTCTACAATGAACATTCTGGACTATCCTTTACTAAAATCTGAACTGGAAATCTCACATCTCATCTCTTGCTAAAACAGCTTCTAAGAGTTAGGTGTGCTGTGGCTCTGCGTCTTTTTTTTTCTCCCTCTCAATTGCTTGCTCTCTACAGGGGCCTTATCCGCCCATGTATGAGTATGTCTCACATGTTTGGGGAGGATCCCTCATACAGCTCTCCTAAACAGGTTGAGTCAAAACGTTTCGTCTCATCACTCCTCTCCTCTGACGACTGTCTTCAATCTTTAAATCACCGCCCGCAATGTTGCTTCTCTTGCTCTCTTCTACCGTTATTTTCATGCGCACTGCTCTTCTGAACTTGCTAACTTGCATGCCTCCCCCACTCCCCGCGGCCCTCGCTGCACAAGACTTTCTACTCCATTCGTCATCCCTATTCTTGTCGCATCTTCTAATGCAAGAGTTAATCTTATCTTCTCTTTCATCCCTTTCATCTGTGGTAATCTATGGACTCTCTGCCTGTTTCTATTTTTCCACTCTCCTATGACTTACATCTTTTCAAAAGAAGTAACAGACACTCCTGAACTAAATTGGCCTGCCCTGTTTTTTATTGTATTCTCTTTACTGTTCTTCTTTATAGGACTGGCAACTATGCGGGCTTGTTTTTCCCATTTTTGTTGTGCCCTTGCCATTTCCTTGTGATGTAAAAAAAACCCACGGCTCGGGACACGTTTTAAAGGACCTACAATCCGCGCTGACAGGCTTGCCTGCTGAGAGGAAACTGAGACACAAAGGCCCTTATCATTTCAAATCCACCCTCACTAGAGTTTGACAATTATTTATTTTATAGGTCCTAGCTTGGATCTTTGACGCAGAACATTTTGACGCGATTCTGATAATACTTTATTTTTGGCGAAGTTTTACAACTTTTTTGACGCGGAATCGCGTCAAAAGCTCAGATGTAGCGAGTCCTTTTTGACGCGAATCGCGTCCAAAAATGGGGGGGGGCTGTGCGTTAGAGGGTTAAACAAGTGAACTTCAAAATTAAAACAACTTCAAATTAAACGAATGAACTTCAAATTAAACAGTGTACTTCAATTAAACAAATTTAACTTCAAATTAAAACAAGCGATCTTCAAATTAAAGAAGTGAACTTCAATTTAAGTGGAATCTTCAAATTAAAAAAAGCGAACTTCAAATTAAAGAAAGTGAACTTCAATTAAAACTACTGAACTTCAAATTAAAACATGAACTTCAAATTAAAACCATGTAATTTCAAATTAAAACGAGTGAACTTGAAATTTTAAACCAACTGAGCTTGAAATTACAACTGAACTTAAAATTAAACAAGTGAACTTCAATTAAACAATTGAATTTCAATGAAACAAGTGAACTTCAATTAAACAAGTGAACTTCAATGAAAACAAAAAAAGGTGAACTTCAATGAAAACAAGTGAACTTCAATGACAACAAGTGAACTTCAAATGAAAACATGAACTCTTCAAAATAAACCAAGTGAATTCAAATTCCCAAGTGAACTTCAAATGAAACAAGTGAACTTCAATGAAAACAAGTGAACTTCAATGAAACAAGTGAACTTCAAATGAAAACACGTAACTTCAAATGAAACAAGTAGAACTTCAATGAAAACAGTGCACTCAAATGAAAACAGTGACTTCAATGAAACAAGTTGAACATTCAATGAACAAGTGAACTTCAAATGAAACAATGAACTTCAATAAACAAGTGACTTCCAATAAAACAAGTGACTTCAATGAAACAGTGAGCTTCAAAGTAAAACAGTGAACTTCAAATGAAAACAGTGACTTCAAATGAAAACAAGTGAACTTCAATGAAAACAAGTGACTTCAAATGAAACAAGTGAACTTGTCAAAATGAAAAAAGTGAACTTCAAAATGAAACAAGTGACTTCAAATGAAAACAAGTGAACTTCAATGAAAACAAGTGAACTTCGAAATGAAAACAAGTGAACTTCAATTAACAAGTGGCTTCAAATTAAAACAAGTGACTTCAAATTAAAACAAGTGACTTCAAATTATACAAGTGAGTCAAATTTAAACAACTAAGTTTTAAATCAAAACTAAAGTTTAACTAAAACAACTGAAGTTTAAAATCAAAACAATGCAGTTTATATTAAAACAACTAAAGTTAAATTAAAATAACTGAACTTCAAATGAAAACACTGAACTATACAATT
Source organism: Chionoecetes opilio (assembly GCA_016584305.1). Classification (NCBI taxonomy): domain Eukaryota; kingdom Metazoa; phylum Arthropoda; class Malacostraca; order Decapoda; family Majidae; genus Chionoecetes; species Chionoecetes opilio. The sequence goes on from JACEEZ010025993.1 coordinate 122,797, forward strand.
ATAACACGTGATCTCAAATTCAAACAACTGAAGTTTAATTAAAACTGAAGTTTAAATTAAATAACCGAACTTCAATTAAAATGATTGAATTTCATATAAAGAAATATAATATAAGCGAGTGTGTCTGTCTGTCTGTCTGTCTGTCTGTCTGGTGTGTGTGGTGGTTGTGTGTGTGTGTGTGGTATAGGTTCCGCCCCGTGGCGCATCCCCTCATATGCATTTTTTGGAACCGGGTTGACCAGGGAAGGTCATAAGGCCCACTTATGAGATGATTCGATCACTTTTTTTTTTTTTTTTTTTTTTTAGCAGCCTATTAGCGATAATTTTGTGAAAAAAAAGTGGGTGCGAGAATTGAGGAAACATTGATTAGGGTGATGGGTAATGGTGAGTTGAATTGGTGGGGTGTATGGGGTAATGGGGTGTGGGTGATGGTTGATGTGGTAATGGGCTGGTGGTGATGGGTTGGGGGTGATGGGTATGGTGAGGGAATAGGTGGGGGGTGATGGTAATGGTACAATATTCAGCGAAAGTGGTCTGTCTGTCTGTCTGTCCTGTGTGTGTGTGGTGTGTGTGTGTGTGTGTGTTTGTGTGTGTGTTGTGTGTGTGGGTGTGGTGTGTGTGTGTGTCTGGTTATAGGTTCCGCCCCCCGTGTGCGCAATCACCTCATATGGCACTTTTTGGAACGGGTTTTGACAGGGGAAGGTGTTAAGCCCAATTAGGAGACTGATCCGATCACTTTTTCTTTTTTTTTAGCAGTCTATTAGCGATAATTGTGAAAAACAAAGTGGTTGCGAGATTAGGAAACTTGATGTAGGGTGATGGGTAGGATGGGTGAGTGAATGGGTGGGGTGATGGGTAAATGGGTGTTGGGTGATGGGTGAGTGAATGGGTGGGGGTGATGGGTTGGGGGTGATGGGTGATGGTGAGGGAATAGATGGGGGGTGATGGGTTATGGTAAAATATAAGCGAAAGTGTGTCGCTGTCTGTCTGTCTGTGTGTGTGTGTGTGTGTGTGTGTGGCTGTGTGTGTGTGTGTGTGTTTGTGTGTGTGTGTGGTGGGCGGTATAGGTTTCGCCCCCCGTGGGCAATCACCTAATATGGCACATTTTTGGAACCGGGTTGACCAGGGGAAGGTTTTAAGCCCGAATTAGGAGATGATCCGATCACTTTTTTTTTTTTTTTAGCAGCCTATTACGATAATTGTGAAAAAAAAGTGGGTTGCGAAGAATTGAGGAAACCTTGAGGTAGGGTATGGGTACTGGGTGAGTAATGGTGGGGTGTGGGTGTATGGTGAGTGAATGGTTGGGGGGTGATGGTTGGGGGTGATGGTGCTGGGTGAGGGAATAGGTGGGGGTGATGGTACTGGTTGAGTGAATGGGTGTGTGGTGATGGGTAAGGGTGAGTGAATGGGTGGGGGGTGATGGGTAATGGGTGAGTGAATGGGTTGTGGGGTGATGGGTAATGGGTGAGTGAATGGGGGGGGTTAATACATTACATTGCTAATCCATGATTTCAGGAAAAGTTTTTAGAGGGGCTATCTGGAGAGTCAGTGTTTTGGTGGGCCGAAGGCCCCCAACACAGGTGGTGGCCGAAGGCCCACGCACCCAATAGCCCTCCGCAGGAGCTAGCCAAAAAGTCCGCCCGGAGGGCGGCTTGGCGGCTAGTAAAGAAATAAAAATATACGTATATATTTTTGAAATTAATTTTGTTTATGTGAGTTCTGTTGTTCGAATTTGGTAAAAGATGTATTTGAACAACCCCAAACAAGTACATATTTCTTCTTGCAAACTTTTTCTTATCTTTAGCCAGTGCTGCCAGCCAAAGGGAAAGAGGGGAACAAATTATTTATGAAGATATCATATTCCTTATAAATAATTTTTACACAGCATACTACTCGATAAAGCAAACAGTATGAAGTAACGTATAGCTATTCCGTGTACAGTATGTTAGGTACACATACTGCAGTTATACAAAAGAAAACAAAAGTACATTTTGTTACTATATGATATATGTGACCTGTCATAAATAGGAGTGTAACTTATCGTGGAAAAGACTGTTTTTTAAAGCAATCAGCAGAGAAATCCTTTAAAACCATGGATACATTTATTGAAAGTCAACACCTGCCCTGCCAACCCATCAACTGTTGGGGCCATTACTTCCTCACAGAACACAAGGGCACGGCTGCCACGACACATGTAACACACTGCCCACCACCCCAACCCACCCATTGTCCCCCCCGCACGACAAAGGACACTCTCCATCGGCCGGTACAACCCAACTTGTCCACCCACACACCACCTCAAAAGTGGATCTTCATTGCTTGGCAATTCAGGCTTTGTCTTGAACAACTTGCTACAAATATCAAACGTTGACTCCGCAAGCCAGTGTGTCTAAAGTGTGTCGGTTGAGTTTCACACGGTTATAAAACCTTTTCCCACACTCTAGGCATTCATGATTCTTAACACCCACTGTGTGTCAAGGTGTTTTGGTGAGGTCACTCTTCTAGCAAATTTTTTCCGACATTCGGCATTCATAATTCTTTAACACCACTGTGTTTCAGGGTGTGTTTGGCGGTGAGGTCACTCTTTGTAGTAAATCTTTTCCCACACTCTTAAACATTCATAATTCTTTACACCAATGGTGTCAGGGTGTGTGTGTGAGGTGACTCTTTCTAGTAATCTTTTCCCACACTCTAACATTCATAGTTCTTAACACCACGTGTGTCAGGGTGTGTCGGTGAGGTTAACCTTTAGAGTGAACCTTTTCCCACACTCTAAAGCATTCATAATTTTTAACACCACTGTTTGTCAGGGTGTGCTTGGTGAGGTTAGTCTTTGTAGTAAATCTTTTCCCACACTCTAACATTCTAATTCTTAACACCACTGTGTGTCAGGGTGTGTTTGGTGAGGTCACTTTTTGTAGTAATCTTTTCCCACACTCTAACTTCATGATTCTTAAACACCAATGTTTTGTCAGGTGTGTTTTGTTGGGTAAACTTTTGTAGTAAAATCTTGTCCCACACTCTATAACATTCATGATTCTTAACACCACTGGGGACGCAAGAATGTGTTCTCAGCAGACTCTTGTAATTTGAATGTTTGTCACACTGCTGGCACTTCAGCTCACTGTCGCCTTGTGGCCTGAGCTGCCTGCCTCCAGGTGATTCTTGCCATCACAACCTGTGCCTCCCCACCCTGAGGCAGACTGTCCTGCTGCTCCCAGCCACTCATGCTGCTGCTCGGCCCCACACCTCCCGCAGCAAGACTCCCGCCAGTCACACAGCGACGGCTGGTCCTGCGGGAACCCTCGGGATGCCGTAGGCGAAGCGCGGTTCAGTGCCGGGCGGAGCAGCCGCTTGGACAGGACCTCAGCACCTTCAACAGTGGTGACAGTCAGGACACAGAGCGCCACGCGCTTGCCCTGACACTCTGCACAAGAACGGTGAACCCTTCACTCAGTATTGTGGCGCCGCAAATGGGTGTCCACACTCAGGCCATGGAATCGTATCTGGAACAAGCATAAATCATCCACATCAAGGTGATGCCAGGATGCCGGCGGACTTCTGGCCTTTGTGACCTTCAGAGTTCATGTGTCGTGAACCGTTTCCCCTTCAGGAACGCTTTAGAGAACCTAGGATGCTCATATTTCCCTGCACTAGCCAGTGTTATATTAAGAAAGGTAGGAGCTACAAGAGGCCGTGAGACCTGCACGAGGTAGTTCCTGTTACACTACTCTACTATATCCACCCTCTCTTTTCCCATCCATGCATTTATCCAGACGTCCTTTTAAAACCCAATAGACTCCACATTGACCACCTTACGAACTTAGTCCATTCCAATCATTCACCACCCTATTTTGTGAACCAGGTTTCTCCGCAATTTCCTTTTTAAATTACTCTTTCCATCTTGAATCCGTTACTTCTTCGTTCTATGAATATTACAATATTTACAATAAAGGCAATCTGATAAGCTGTATTCTTTTTATCCTTATCCCAGTATATTGATTCAAATGTAGGGTAGTAATCTTGCTAAGAGCAGGGCTGGGGGGAGTTCTTCAGGGGTGTAGGCCTACTTTGGAGGGAGGTCTTCCTAGCTCCCTTTGAGTGGCAGGGAAATCCAAGGTAGCTTTTGTCAGTCAGGTATATTTGATATCGTGCGAGGACAAAACTTCGATGTGGGGTATTTTGGCTGTGGTGGTTTATTTTTAACTTCCATTTTCTCTTGCAATGCACTAGTTTTTTTTTTGGCCTGGAAAAGTTGGAAGCAAGAAACAATGACTTGTGGCTGGAAGATTGACCAGTATCAAAACCATCAAAGCTTAGTAAAAAACCCCAGTTGTCCAGTATAATAAGACGGGCGTATTCTAGTAATTCTTTGGTATTGTATTTTCTTACTGGGGACCTACCCGAACAAGCAAAGGGGCCCAGGGGTATGTGAGGCTAGATGGGAGGTTAGGTTTAGTTAGATAATATTCATAGGACTTAATCTGTTTTTGTATGGGTTTTCCTTCGTAAAATTGCTTGTTTTGGCAATTTAGCAATAGTATTGCTTTATTTGTTGCTTTAGCATGGGCCCCAGAACATAACTACGTCCCGGTTTGGTTTACATCGGTGCATTATGGGCTAAGCGGGGTCGCCGCGGGTGACCTAGAAGGGAAAACTCCGCGATGGAAGATTTTAGAGTTATTTTGCGCGAAAATTGATATTCCATGTGCTTATAATTACTGTGCTCTGTTCTCGCTGACACACTATAGAGAAGACCTAGGTAATGGCCTGATGTCAGAGGCTTCCTTAACCAGAAAACAGAGTCCTAACAGAGGCCTCATCCAAAGTAAGCAACTGGTAGGTACGTAATTTGTCCCTACCACTTTGCTTACTTCTTAAATGAGACTCTGCCTGTGACCTGGTTTCCTGGTTTAGAAGCCTTTGCACATCAACCATCACCTCAGGTCTTCTCTATTTTGTCAGCGAGCACGGAATATTGTACTCTGGATATCAATTTCGCCCAAAACACTCGAAATTTTTTTCAGCGTCCGTAGCCTTATACCTTATTATTTGAGTTCCTTTTGTTGTCTTTTTTTTCATAATAAGTAGGTATTATTCCTAGTGTTTGTCCATACTCCCCCTCTCCACAAAACAAGTTTTGGGGACCTGGGGGAATGCTGGATTTTTGGCTGGGGTACAAATATCCGTAGCACCACCTAGTTTTTTTTGAGTTAGGGGGTGTTGTAAAATTGCCTAGATCTAGGGAACATTCATTGGATTTCTTCTGATCCAGAGACGTGTGAACCTGAGACGACCTCACAGAATTATGACCGAATGTCGAGAAAACCCCCCCAACCACCCCTTAGGAGTTAGGTTTATATTTGGTAGGTTAGGGTACTTTTATTTGGTTAGTTAGGGTAGGTTATATTTGGTTAGGTTAGGGTAGGTTATTTTGGTTAAGTTAATATTTGGTAGGTTAGGTAGATTTGTTGGTTAGCTTAGGTTAGGTTTATTTTGGTTTAGGCAAATTTCTCTAGATATAAGGTAATTACCCTAGTTCTAGGGATTTTTACCCCCCCCATACACAACTCTTTAAATATGTGTTTCCGATTCATAATTTTTGTTCCCCCACCGAAAAACCCGCATTCCCCACAAGGTCCCCAAACTTGTTTGGGGGAAGGGGAGAGTATGGGCAAACCCTAGAATGTTACCATATTCCCTGATCTAGGTAATTACCTTATATCTAGAGAATTTGCCTAACCAAAGTAACCTAAACCTAACCAAATATAACTTAAGCTAACCCAAACCTAACCTAACCAAATCAGACCTAACCTCGCTAGCTGTGTTTGGGGTAGAGTACCTGTATTATATAGAGTAGGCGCAATCGATTTGTGCGCCAGCTTGGGTGCCAAGGCCTCGTCGTTCACACCCAAGCCCGGGAATTTCTCAAGGCATACCCTCGCAGTATATCATGTATACATGTCTAAAGGATAGACTGTTATCTTCGGAAATGTTTGTTTCTATAAGATTATCCATAAAACATAGTAAAACACATTAAATAAAGTGGTCATTATGTTGACTGAAGAAATATGATGAACTTTAAAGTAATCGTCCAGAACCTTCTCATTCCTGATTTAATGCAATCAAATCACATAGCCATTAACGAGTATATCAAAACCGTCGTCACTTTTTGTATCCAGTCAGCCGTTTTTAAATAAGCCGCATCAAATCTGCAAATTCCCCGAGTTTTCAAAAACGCTTCTCAGTTTGCAGACTCTCAGGCTCAGCTCGGTGACGTACCAATCAGGGAGGCTCATCTTCACCGCAGCGCTGTTCAGAGGGGCAACGTAAACACGAGATAAATAATAGAGGTACTTGAAGATATTTTGGTTGTTTCTGATAGATTTTTTTTTTGCTATATGCCACTATGCATGCATCCTTTATGGGTGCAGCAAGACAGCTGTGCTTTCGAGAAAAGTTTAGCACATGGCGGAAAGGAGTGGCGTGTGTAGGGTGATACACGCCTATATCAAAGACGCGTTTACTAAAGAAAGACTGAAAGCTTCAAAATAAGGTTGGTAGTAAAGGCTCACTGGTTACTCTTTAGTTTCTTTTCTTTTCGCACTAGATAGGGCGTTTTGGCGTCAATTGAGCTATGAGCTATTCTAAAGCACGAGTGTTAATTTGTACTTCGATATGTAGATTACGGAACATGTTTTTACTACTTGCCTGGAAATCAACCTATACGGGATGAAGTCGTTGATTTTACAACACCTGTAAAGGACACCAAAACAGTCATTTTGGAATTTCTTAATTTACGTAAAACAAATAGGAACAAACAAAATCAGTGGATGCTTTTCAGATATGTCAAAATAGAACAGGAACTATATTGTGGGCAGAAAAATTAATAAATTCCGTATTAAACACTTTAGGGTGGTGCTTTTTATATCAAATTAGAGTTTTCCTGTGTTAGATTGGAGAGCTTTTTGTTTTGGATTAGAGTTATATGTTTGTCTGTGATCTCAAACAAGAATCATACATCAGGATGAAAAATGGATGATGTTTCAAATATGTTCTTGGTTTTATTGCAAAAACCCCAGGTGACTTTTTCCGCGTGTTATGGAAATATTTCCCCACGTTCTCCAAAAGAGTTTTTCAGCCTCACTCGGTATAATTCCACGTATCAACCACGACTACCAAAGATAAATCTAATATATATATCTATTCAAACATGCCCAGGAAGTAAAACCATAGAACTACTTGCCTGAGCTGGTGGCAGCACTTCCCTTACCCCTTAACTCATACCCTTTCCCCTTAACCCCTACCCCTACCCCTTTCCCTTAAGATCATCCCATTTCAGCACTCTCCGCAGCGAGAAGTGTTCGTACTATAATCAAATAGTGAAGTCATAAGACAAGTTTCAATTCTCAATTCAAGTTGTAATCAATGAAAAATCCTAACCAAATTAATTTCATTCAAATAACAAAGACACCAGGAATAAACAAACGTAAGTTGAAAACCCTGGCACCACATTACCTCCGTACCTCCCTCTTGCAGCCCAGAGAGTACCTGAAATGGGTTCGTGCACACAACTGGTCATTGTTTTACCTTTTCTCCTTCGGGCGGGCTCCATGATCAACTACCTTCCAAACACAATCCCTGGTGACTTACTGGTGACCTTAGTAGTCGCTCGAGTCACATCTCGCTCTGGTACCCCTACCGGTACATCCCTCGCATGTGCCCCTCCTCTCACTCCACTTGGACCTTCACCTCCACACTTAAGAGAACGTATCTCTATTTCCTGCTTCTTCACAACGCTTTTCAATTCGTTCACTTCACTTGCAAAGCTCATTTCAGGTCTTCGATCGCCTCCAGAATAGTCTAAGCGAAATCTCCACACCCTTCACTACACTCTCCCTCGACCCTTCTCCCTCTCTCAAACCACAGTAGTTTTAACCTCAGCCTCCTGCACTCCTACCACACTACCACTCTCAAACCCCAGCAGAAGCACACAACACCACTTCTCTCTCCGCCTCCACAACACTCTCCATCAAAAAAAGGAAGGGAGGAAGGGAGAGGAAAAATAAGGAGGAAAAAGTAAAGGAAGGAGAGAGGAAAAGGGAGAATCGGGATGTGTGAAGGGGACTTAATTTAGGTAGGTAGAATAAACGCGAGCACATGAATCTATGAGTCTCCCATCCCTCCCTCCGTTTTCTTCATCCACTCCACGTATTTTTCCCCCATTTTCTTGATGGTACTCCAATGACGCTGCCCTTAAGCTCCGCCCTCTGCGCGTGGGTTTACTTGGTAATGTTACTTTGCTGCAATGAATAGGCTATTTGCCGTTACGTCACAATTGGGCAACTTAAAACCTTATTTTGATATATTTCTTGCCCTCCTTTGAAATTAAAATAATGTTTCGAGTAATTTTTAACAGTTTAGGAATCTATTGGCCAACCTTTTACAATTTTTTGTTTTGTTAGGTGAGTAGGTAGGTACCTTGTTTACCTATTGAAGCTATTGTACAATTTGATCTCTTCAATATTACTTTGATTTCTTGTGAGAGGAATGTTTTTAGATTTTTCATTTTCGTGGGAATTTCGTGGGAAAAATCTTACTCTTACTTAAAATGGAAGTGGTTGAAATGTGTCTGGCAACACTGATAAACAACCATTCCCGCCCATGGACGCCGCGGCAACGCATCTTATGGATAGTCGTCATATTGAGGCTGTGAGTAATAACATCACTAAATATCATCATAGCCATAACTTTGCATCATCCCATTCACGTAAAGCGTTTGAATATAGTGAAAATTGCACGAACACTTGGGAAAGTAGTCAAATTATGCGCTGGGCGGCCATGTTGAGGTTTGTTTTGATGTGAGGAACAGGAAGGTCGCGGATGGCGGGGTGAACACAGCGGCGGCACAGCGGCTGGGGACAAACCAGGCATCACACATTGATTGGTATGTTGTGAGTCCATGCGAGCAGCAGTTGCATAACTAACGCGTGTTTGAGAGTGGTGAGACATGGGAACTTAACGTTAGAAATGGTAATTGTGGTGGTGATGTTTGCCGCTTGAAGTTTGGTGTTATGCGGAGGTGACAGTGTTGATGAACATGCCAAATCGCATTGGAAGCAACCTTTTATCACATGAGAGCCTTTTACCATATTTGTCGCCGTGGCTAGAAATATAGATCCGTACTCCTAGACGCGGCTAGACTTGCGCGTCCGTACTCCTAGACGCTGCGACTAGAGATAGGGATGCGTACTCACAGACACGGTTAGAGATACGGATCCGTATTCATAGATATGGCTATAGGGTATTACTTCGGTAATGGGCTTTCAAAAGTCCTAGGATTGTTACCTCCATCATCTTGTAGATTTCTTCATTCTGAGTATTTTGGGTTAATTTCTAGCGATTGCCCATACTTTCCCCGGTAATAATGGACGAGGACTTCGCGGTCGTTTTCAGAGACACCGACTATTTTTTTCCTGGCCTACAATAGGTGCTTTTTCGGTATTATTCTAGTGTTTGCCCATACTCCCCCTTTCCCACAAAACTGGAAAACAGGCGTGGGGACCTGGGGGAATGCGGGATATTTGGCTGGGGTACAAAATATGCGTCGCAACCACATGGGTTTTGAGTTAGGGGTGTTGAAAAATTCCCTAGATCTAGGGAAAATTCATTGGATTTCTTCTAAGTCCAGAGACGTGTGAACCTGACGATCCTTACAGAATGATGACCGAAATGTGAGAACCCCCGGTAGGAGGTTTGGTTAGGTTAGGGTAGGTAGGGGTAGGTTATATTTGGGTAGGTTAGGGTAGATTGTGTTAGGTTAGGTTATCGGTGGGTCAACCCCCCCGCTAGGTTAGGTTAAATTTGCCATGGTTAGGCAAATTTCTCTAGATATAAGGAAATTACCCTAGTTTTAGGGAATTTTACCCCCCCCTACACAAATCTTTAAATTACGTGTTTCCGACGCATAATTTGTTCCCCACTCGAAAACCCGCATTCCCACAGGTCCACAACTTGTTTTGGGGAAGTGGAGAGTATGGGCAAACACTAGAAATGTACCGCTTTTTCTAATGGATATAGTTTTATTTTGCGCAAACCAATAAAAAAAAAAACGAATTTTATGATACCGTTTCCATTAAAATCACTGTATCTCCATCAAAAAAGCACTAAAACTTGGCCGGGAAAAAATCAGTCAGGGTCTTATAGGTTTTAATTAAACCAAACCTAACCTTATAGGTTTTAATGAAACCTAACCTAACCTTATAGGTTTTAATGAAACCAACCTAACCTTATAGGTTTACATGAAACCAAACCTAACCTTAAAGGTTTTAATGAAACCTAACCTAACCTTAACCACAAAGTATACCTAACCTAACCTTATAGGTTTCATTAAAGTAATCGTCCAGACCATTTCATCATTACTGATTTAATGCAATCAAATCATAGCCATAACGAGTATATCAACAATACGTCGTCAAATTTTTGTATCCAGTCAGCCGTTTTAAATAATCCGCAATCAAAATCTGCAAATTCCCCGAGTTTTCAAACGCTCTCAAGGTTTGCAGACGCTCATGCTCAGGCTCGGTGACGTAGCATCAGGGAGGCTCATCTTCCCGCGCTTGATCAGAGGCACGTAAGCACAGAGATAAATATAGTACTTGAAGATATGTGGGTGTTTCTGATATATTTTTTTTGCTATATGCCGCATGCATGCATCCTTTATGGGTGCAGCAAGACAGCTGTGCCTTTCGAGAAAAGTTTGCATACGAAAGGAGTGGCGTGTGTAGGTGATACACGCCTATAGTGTATTAATATATTGTATAGTTAAGGTTAGGTTAGGTATACTTTGTGGTTAAGGTTAGGTTAGGTATACTTTGTGGTTAAGGTTAGGTTAGGTTAGGTATACTTTGTGATTAAGGTTAGGTTAGGTTAGGTATACTTTGTGGTTAAGGTTAGGTTAGGTTAGGTATACTTTGTGGTTAAGGTTAGGTTAGGCTAGGTATACTTTGTGGTTAAGGTTAGGTTAGGTTAGGTTTAGGTATACTTTGTGGTTAAGGTTAGGTATACTTTGTGGTTAAGGTTAGGTTAGGTATACTTTGTGGTTAAGGCTAGGTTAGGTATACTTTGTGGTTAAGGTTAGGTTAGGTTAGGTATACTTTGTGGTTAAGGTTAGGTTAGGTATACTTTGTGGTTAAGGTTAGGTTAGGTATACTTTGTGGTTAAGGTTGGGTTTAGGTTTCATTAAAACCTATAAGGTTATGCATAAATGCATGCTTGGTATGCATTAATATAGGCGGCCTGATTCAACTGGTGGCCCGAATCAACTGTATTTGTTATAGTGAGGTTAGGTTAGTAACTTTTAGGGGGTTATAGTGGGGTTAGATTAGCAACCCTTAGGGGGTCCATGGGGGCGCAGCCCTTCTGGCTAGAAAGGTTAGGTTTTTTCTTGACCTCCTATGACCAGCAAGCATGGTGGCCTTATGGAAAACTTGGGTTTTTGGGTAGGGAAGGCAGACACGACTCATTTATTGCTCCCAAAATTGTCCAAATCTATACATATATCAATTAAGGAAAATTCCCTAGCAATGGGTATCTAGGGAAAAACCCTAATTTAGGGAATTCCCTAGATTTTACACATAGTGACTTTGATGATTTTTTTGGGAGCCATAAATCACTTATATTTGCTTCCCCCACCCAAAACCCCATATTCCCGCCAGTTCCCCAGGCTTGTTGGCTATAGGGGAAGAAAAAAAAGATAGGGGTGAAGGACTTCTTCCAAAATTTTACCGTGCCAGGTCCTCCTGCTGAACCTCAGGCTCTGCTAACACCTGTTAATCCACCTCGTATTCGGGCTCAAACATATAGGATCCCATGACAATCTGAGGTTCGTTTTCCTCATAGTATACGCGACCAGCGTCATTTCTTTCGGTGTCAGATTGAGCATCGTACTCTAAATCTGTCACAGCGACAGATTCACTGTCTGACACCGAGTACAATCGCTCATCATAACATTTGCCGACAGGTGTCAGACAGAGTGTCTGCGGGCGTCCCTGTTCTGACGTCATCAATAACAGTCGTAGCCCTGTTGGAGGGAAGATTTTTTTTTCGCTGCGCTTTTTACAAAAGTCGTGTTTTTACGGAAATAAGGCCTGGAAATCAATTATTTTTGGTGGATTAGTGTTTTGAATGTACATTCAACATAATTAGGCAAAAAAAAAAAGGGTCTGGACGATTACTTTAAAGCCTATAAGACCCTGACTAATTTTTCCCGGACAAGCTTTAGTGCTTTTTCTGATAGAGATACAGTGTTTTAATGAAACGGTACCATAAAATTCGGAGATTTTTTGTTGTTGTTGAAAACTATGGGTTTGCTCAAATAAAACTATCTCCATTAGAAAAAGCACGTATTGTAGGCCAGGAAAAAATTGGGTCAATTTATAGTTTCACCCACCAACGATTTTCTGATGCGCCTTATGTTTTTTGGTGTGTTTTTATGTTTTGAATGAATCTGCTAACCATTTGTCGCAATTTAAAAAAAAAAAAAATTTATGCAAAAATGAAAAAAGAAAAGAAAAAATGAACCTAAACCTAACCTAACCTTTACCTATACCTAACCTACACCTATAACCTAACCTAACCTTTACCTAACTTTATAAAAAACAAAACAAACTAACCTTTATCTACCTAAAAAAAAAAATAATAATAATAAATTGCAACAGAAAACGGTTTAGCAGATTCATTCAAAAACACATAAAAACACACCAGAAAAACATAAGGCACATCCAGAAATCGTTGGTTGGGTGAACTATAAATTATCCAAAAATAGTCGGTGTCCCTGAAAACTAACGCGAAGTCTTCGTCCATTATAACCTTTCCCCCTTCCCCAAATAAGCTTGGGGACCTGTGGAATGCGGGGTTTTCGGGTGGGAAATAAATAATGCGTCGGAAACATGTATTTTTGGAATTATGTAAGGGAGTCCAAATTCCCTACCGTAGATAACACTAAAGTCGCCAGGACAATGTTTCCTTTTTATTTAGACGTTTGGTGGCGTTATACTTACATTCTACATCCATAATTTCAGGAAAGTTTAGAAGGGGCTATCTGGAGAGTGTGTCATTTTGTGTCTTCATCTGTGTCATATGGCTATAACTGAACAAATTACAAAAATAAACCGAGTGGCGACGTTGTTAACGGGCTATACAAAGGTCGCCATCTAGTGTTTATGTTCCGAGTGTCCTCCCGCTGTCGTCGTCGCCCGAAAAAAAAAGAGTAGCAAAATTTGAAACTGTATATACTTGCAGATACAAGCATAAAACAACACTGAAACAGGGTAGATTATACAGTCATGGTATAGACTACTGTGTTTCATCTTCAGTGGCACATACAAATCAGTAGTGATGCAATAATTCGTAATATATGGCAGCTGGCAACTAAAGTGTTATCTACGGTAGTGCTAAGGTAATTTCCCTAGATCTAGGGAAAGTTACATAACCGCACTTAACCTAACCTCCTAGCGAGGGGGCTCCGCCCGGTATTTTGGTACTTGCAACCAGTAATTGAGTAGGAGGTTAAAAGTACGCTTTTCCTATGTCTTTTGATGTGTTAAGAATGATGGGTCACATTCAAAATCGTTGAAAACTCCTCGTTTTGCAGTTATCCCCCCTTTATCTCCGCTTTAGGTTAGGCTACAAACCAACGTCTAGGTTAGGTTAGTGGGGGGGGGGGGGTCCCCAGTTATGTCAGATACCGTAACCAATATCCATGTATTGTATTTAACTGCAGTTTAGCATTGTAGTTAAATATTTAACTAGATTTTGTTCGAGGAATAGTTAAATTCCGTAGACTTTATCGGTATTATTTGGTTATAATGGACGAGAACTTCGCGGTCGCTACCGCTGTTACCACTCACGTTTTTCTTAATTTGTTTTGCTCAGTATGTTGTACTAATCTACTTCCACGTAAACTTCAAAACTTATATACATATTGAATTTTTTTATAGTTTTCTATATCGTGGTGCAATGGCTAGCATGCCTGACTACGAATCTGCGGGCCCTGGTTCAAATCCGGGCCAGGGCAAGTCGGTGACCCCCTATCCAGCTGTTCTTCCTTCCTTTCGGGTTGATAAATGGTACCTGGGGAAGGTAACTGTGGTAACCCGGGTGTCACACTAGCCTGTGTCCCGGGGTAACGGGTCCTCACCCACCACAGGCTCTAAGGCTAATGCCACGGAGATGAGCACTGAATGCCAAGTGCATCATTGCGTATGCTCCCATCTTTACCTTTACCTTTATAGCGCAACAAGACGCACCTTCCTTCTTCGACCACTATTTCAACACTGACTGAGTGTCTCGATCCTGGCGCCCCGGTACGGCGCCACGCCCCGCTCCGCCAAGCACGTTATTACCAGTGTTGTAGTCAAGACCAGACCCTCCGAGACCAAGACCAGCCTTCCGAGACCAAGACCAAGACCGAGACCAGACCCTTCAAGACCAAGACCAGCCCTCCGAGACCAAGACCAAGACCAAGACCAGACCCTCCGAAACAGACCAAGACCAAGAACAGGCATATAAAAATATTTTTTATAAATATGACTATTATGTGACTGTTTTTGGTCTGTACTGCGTAAATACTAAATTGTATTGTCCTAAGTTGTTCGGATGGGATCGCCGCAAGCGCTTGATAAAAACTGATGTCGTGCCACCCTTATCCGTGATGCTTTGCTTGCAGAAAGTACAAACTGCTGTGTGCTTCTGGTTTCCGTGTTTCTTATCAAAAAACTCCTTGTGGTCCTTGAACGCAAATTTGATAACTGTTGAAGATGCCGACATGATTACTCATTCCGGTGTGCGAAACGGAAACTAAGCGAGACTAGTCCAGTACACCTTACTGTTCGAACGTCCTATGTCACTGCCAGACAGAGTTACCAGCCGCAGTGGCGTAGCTACGGGGGGGCATGGGTGGGCAACGTGCCCCCCACGAGAAGCGGTGCCCTCCCAGGTGCCCACCCACTGGCCACGGCTGCTGTGTGGCGTGGGAACCGTGTTCCACTAGGTAGGACTGAGGGAGCATGCATGGAGTATTATGAATAATTTCTACTGATGACTTACCCTCGACCACAAAAACAATAAATATTGTATCCCAATGAGCAAACTAGAGAGCTAAAACGACTTTCAGATACCAGATGGGCTTGCAGGTACTTGATACCTGCATGATACTTGCAAAGTAGTGAAAGAGAGACTGAATGCCGTTGTGCGTGTCTAGAAGGTTTAGCAAATTACTGCCATGCTGAAATAGCTATTGATGCAAGAGGACTTTTAGGTCAAGTATATGCTGGGTTTGCTATGAAAGCTAGCCATTATGACACATATTCTTGGTAGGATAAATCTGTTATCAAATTTGCTACAATCAGCCAATCTTGACATGGTAAAAGCTGTAGAATTAATTGAAACTGTAAAAGCCCACCTTGAAGAAATGCGGTCAGACCAAGCCTCTTTTGATGCTTTGTGGGATGAAGTTGAGAGAAACTCAGCAGCTCATGGCTTTGATACTTCAGAGTGTAGAATGTGTAGATCACCAAGGAAACGGAAACTGTCTACAAAATTGCAGGATTTTGTGTTTACTGATTATATTGGAAAACAGTCAGGGAGCACACATTCTGATTTCAGTGTTAAGGATTCAACACGGATCAACTTCTTCTATCCTATTCTAGATCATATGTTAACAGAATGACAAGGCACTTCAGTAATGTTCGAAGCATGTGAACTTATGAAAGCATTACAGGCACTGAATCCACAAAGTACCGAGTTCTTATCTTTGAGAAAATGTCTGGACTTATTCATAGCATTTCGTGCTAATGAGGAAGATCTTAACCATGAGCTGCACTCTGCAAAACGCATGTTAGAAAGACGCTATAAGGATGTAAGTAACAATGAAAAGCCCAAATCACTGTTAGATTTAGTGAGAATTCGTGGTCCATATGAAGAGTCATTTCCTGAGTTCTACAGACTGGCCAAAATTTATGTAGTATTACGTGTGTCATCAGCTTCAGCAGAGGGAAGCTTTTCTGCTCTGAAATAATGAAAAAAATATTGACTTTGAAAAATTACCCCTATGCGCTATTGGCACCCTAATATCCAGTGATAGCATTTTTGTATGGTTGTCTCATTAACTTTGCCAAAATCACTGTTCCATACCTGTAGTTTAAAGGGATACATGTCTGTGCCCATAGCTATTTCCCATTTTGGTTATATTCTTTGATCTTACATAGTACATGATTGTTGCACATCCTGTCTCATCTACATTTGACATATACACTTTTACAGAACATTTAAGAGAAACATTAAATACGGTGTTTTTGATCATGTTACCAATATGGAAATGAGAGAATTGTCAATATATGAAAAATTTAGGTTGTTATTAAGAAGAACTGGGCTCGGTTGGTTCTGCTAACATCTTCTATATGATTTTTGTTTTGCTTCATTATGTAGTAGTAATGCAAATCACATCTGAAATCATAGAAAAGATTAACATGTAAAAAGGATAATTTGCAAGATCGCAGATAAGACACGCCCACTCCTCCCACAATCATAACTACGATGTCTATGTAATGGAGCGGCAGTACTGTTTTTGCCAGCGTCTGTGTCTGTTTGTGAACACGATGACTGAAGAACGGATTGCAACGAAACCTGCTAGGTGCACTTATGAGTTTGACTATCTTGGACGAGTTTGAACATGGACACCATCTGACCAAGGTCAAGGTCGCTGTCACTGCTAAAGGTTAAAGGTTATACGTAAAAGCTTCAATAACTCGGTTAATATGGGAGCTACATTTATGGTTTCACTTGACCACTAAGAGGAAACCATAGGAGCCTGAACTGTTCATGATATTGAAAATCACTTATAAGGTAATTTTCAAGGTAGGTAAGTCAAGGTAAAGTCCATTTGGATAAAATTACTTGTTAAATATGCGGTATACAGTGCAGCTATGGTGTCAATGCAACAGTAATAAGAAATCATGTGTGGAATTCAGTGGTGACCTTGAAATTACCTAGGTCATGCTTAAGGTCAAATAAGTTCACAGAATATCTTTAAATTTGCGAGATAGAGAGATGGTGTCATAGTAAATCATAAAATCATATAAATCATGGGGGCAAATGCCGGGGGAGCGCGTCGCCTCGCCCACCCTACGACGCCACTCCCGGGGTTGCTTAGCACCTTCATGGCCTCTTTCATACCAACACACTCAACATGGAACCACTCCATACACTTCCCACTAACCACTCATGTTGGTCACCTCCTCCCTATACACACCACAGGCACTTCACCATCTTGTACATGAAGGCTTACTTTGTAAAAACTAAAATCCTCAAGAAAAGCAGGAGGCAGGAGCAGTTTGTCCTTCAGTTAGTGGTTTATAAAGAATTTCTCTTACTATGTAAAACTGTTGTTTCTGTTTTCTTGATACACCGTGAACAAGGTTTTTTCTACTCTTTCAGGTTTGAACATTATAATGCGAAGCAACTCAAACATTGGATTTCGCAATACTGGTTCCTCAAGCCCTGTCATCTACCCCTCAGCCAAAATCCCCTGGTAAGGCTGAATGTGCCATCTTATAAATATTTATATTTATGACCAAGATATTGGACTGTTGTGACAATAATAGTCATGATTATGCTGCTTAAATGTATCTTATAACTCAAATTTGTCACATTTTAGTAGGATACTCATACTTTTTTAGTTGAAACTAACTTAGTAGTACTAAATATTTTTTCATGTACTCAGTAAGAGTATGTGTCTGTACACAAGTGTAAAATTTGACAGCCAGAAAAATAATGTTTTAATGCCATAGAGATATTTATCCAACTGAGATGAGCATGAAATTATTACTTTCTTATTGTAGATAAGATGGTACTGCACTGGTTCTGATTGTGGTCACCTATTGCAGGTATGTGTGGCTTTTGCTGGTCACCAAGCTTTTCCGTTGTATTGGTGTATTTGTGGCGTTCCAGGCTGTCCATTCCATCCACGTGGTGTACTTCCTGCTTCTGGTAACATTCATGTAAGTATGTCACCCATTGAGACTTCTTGGACCTCTTAGTTGTCTGTGTGTGGATATGGTTGTGTGTGATTAGGTTGGCTGATGTGTGATTGGTGATTTTGATAGAAAAGTTCCACAAAATGGCCATGTTTGTCCTTAAAGTCTACCCATGGTTTTCTTTTGCTCTGATCAAGAATGCTCCCTCACTTCCCTTGTATAGCTTCTTTCTCAGTTTCTCATATCTTGTAGTGTACAGGATTTTTGTGCTAGTCATTATTCAGTCATACCACATTGGCTTTTTATTTAGAAAGTATCATAAATTGCATCTTTAGATTTTACATGAAGTTTACAGATACTATGGTGTAATAGGCGCCAAGATGGTCTGAAATCATGACGCATCATATATAGAAATATGGTCTGTTATTGTGTAAAGGCCCCCATCCACGGTACGATCTGGTCGTACGACCATCGGACAGATCTGGTTGGATCCAACCAGATTGGATCGTGAATGGGGTGATTTTGGTCTGTCCGACCGACTGACAGCTGGTCGGATGGCGACCAAGCAGTGTTTGGTTTTTAGATCCGACAGATCATCCGGTTCAGACCGGATCGCACCGTGAGTGTGCTGATCGTGAGGCCAGCCGTCAGTTTCGCCACTGACAGCGTCGCGAGAGGACTACCAAGATGAATTGTTTCTTTAATGAGAAGCACTTTTGGACAGAATTCATCCAATTATATAGAAACTGAATGTTTGTGGGAAATAGAAAGCAAAGAGTAAATGGATAAATTTAAGAAAAATGCAACTTATGAAGTATTGGTAGAGAAACTCGAGGAGCGACAGTGAGCGACAGTGAGGCTAATGTTGTAACAGTAAAAAAAAAAAACTATATGAGAAGTGTGTTCCGGAAATATATTAAGAAAATAATCTCTGAATAGCCTCTGTAATACTATGTAAAATATTTTTGTAATGTATGTAAAATAATAGCCTCTGTGAAATTTGGTGTGAACGCGGATGATGTTTACGCTCCTCAGTTGTGGTATCAGATTCCATCAAAAGTAATTCGATCCTCGTTGCATAGACCCATCATGGGAACCGCTCTCCACCGTTTCTATCACCAACTGAACTGGTCTTGAGGTGCGGTCGGATCGTTAGTGGGTGGTAGGAAATCCATCGGATCAGGTCTGTCGGATCAGATCGTACGACCAATCGTACCGTGGATGGGGGCCTTAAGACTGCATTGTTATGCTACAGGCTAAAAGCAGTTGAAAAATGAAGAAATTGTTGATTTATTAATAACTATTAAGTTACCATGAAGATTACCGTATTTTACGGCTTATAAGATGCACTTTTCCCCCTAAAAAATACCCTGAAACACTTCGCAGTTCACACACACACGAACAAACAATTAGGCCACTCATAACACTATCCCCCCCTTCAACGAGTGGGCGACCCGACCATAACAAAAGAAAGTGTGCATTTAAAAATGTGAACCATGAACATTAAAAAAAAACCATGCAAAATAGTTATAAGTGGCTGTCAGTCAGAGCCTGATTCATCCTCCAGGCAATAATCCTCTAATAGCATCGGCCTTGTCCTCTGCCTGCGAGGTCTTGCTCCACCTGCAGGTGCCTTTTGAACAGTCTCCTCTTCTTCAGAGTGGTGCGGCGGCTCATGTACCCGCTGTTCAACGTCTGAGGTTGCTGGCGACACTGGCGTACCATCCGATCTTACGTTCGCCTCTCGCTCTACCGGCTGCCTCCTCCTCGTCACACTCCAGCAGAAGTCTTCTTGCCCTTGGTGGCCCCATGTGAATCGACCGGTCCGTAGTACCGCCAAAGACGGTCCACATGGACCACCTTGAGTCTTCCCTTGGTCCCCGCCGAATGCGAAAGGTCACCTCAGAGATCTTATCCACTATGGTATATGATCCTTCCCAGGGGCCTTGGAGCTTGGGCGAGAGTCCTTTCTTCCGGCGAGGATTGTGTAGCCAAACAGGATTACCCTCAGTGAAGCTGGCTGGCTTGGCTCCTCGGACGTAGTTCCTCTTCATGGCCCTACCCGCAAGCTTCAACTTGTATCGCACTTGGTGGTGGACTTCCTCTAAACGCTCCTGTAGGGCCACAGCGTAGCCAGTAGTGACTGTGGGCATCGCCCTGGCCCAGTTGCGGGGTCCACCGGCAGACGGAGCTCCCTTCCCATCATAAGTCGAGCTGGGGTGTAGGTCATGGCTTAATGTTCTGCTGACCTGAAAGCCACGAGGAGGGCAGGAAGTTTGCGGTCCAGTCAATCTGCCCTTCTGCGCAGTACGTGGCCAGCCTCTGCGTAAGGGTCCGATTGAACCGTTTCACCATCCATCAGATTGGGGCCGCAGGGGAGTAGTTCTTGTCTTACGCAGGCCGAGGAGCTGGCAACGCTCTTGCAACACATGGGACTCAAACTCTCAACCCTGGTCAGAGTGCGGCACTCCCGGGATTCCAAATCTGGTGAAGAAATGTTCCACCAGCACTTCAGCCACAGTCTCTGCCTCATGGTTAGGAATAGCATATGCCTCTGGCCATTTAGTGAAATAATCCATGCAACGCATATATAGACATATGTACACATAACACGTCGGCGATGTCGACGGCAACTCTTTATTACTAACGCCCCCTATGCCTATAACGCCCCCACTTGCTACAACTGTAAGGGGGCCCTGGTCTTCCGCACTAGACCTTTCTTAGCGCTGCAAACATCACACGCCCAGCACCATTCCTGCACATCACTACGCATCCCCACCCAGTTAAATCGCTGTCTTAGGCGGCCAAGTGTCTTTTTCATAACCAGATGTCCACTAGTGACGCCGGCATGGACTTCTCGCAGTACCTCAGCTCTCGTGGCGCATGGGACTACCGTTTGCCAGTATTGTAATTTCCTGTCTGGTGTTTCCCATCTCTTCTGAAGCACTCTGCTTCCTAGCCTCAGGGTGTCCCAGTGCTCCCAATAATACCTTGTTGCCAGACTCGTAGCCACCACTTCTTCCCAGCAAGGTCGGCCTTGCCCTGCTTCTAGCCACTCCACCACCGGACCGATGTCTGGGTCGTTTCGCTGACCCTCCCGCAGGCATTGTTCAGCGTCCGCGGCGCTACCTCTAACTATCATCCTTTTGCAGGCTGGATCTGGTTCCTTGCTGCTGCAGTGAATGCACCCAGGCTCACAGGGACGCCGACTAAGGCAATCAGCATTATTGTTGACACGACCAGGGCGATGTTCGATGTGATAAGTCGTACTGCTCGAGCTTTCTCAGCCATCTCGCTAGCTGCCCTTCAGGAATCTTCAGGGTCTTGAGCCACAGGAGAGCTGCATGGTCCGTTCTCACTGTGAATTTGGTGCCGTAGAGGTAAAGGTGAGAGTGTTCAAGACATCATACAACGGCAAGGAGCTCCTTCCTGGTGACGCAGTAATTCCGTTCAGGTTTGTTGAACTTATAACTGTAGTAGGCTACAATGTATTCCTGAACTTCCTTCACTTGTGAGAGGACTGCACCTATCCCCTCAGCACTAGCGTCGCAGTCCACAATTTATGGAGCAGCTGGGGTCAGGCTATGGCAACACTGGGGTGTTCACTAGCGCTGCCTTCAGATTGTCAAAGGCGCACTGACACTCTGCGTCCCAGCAAAACTTTGCTCCCTTCCTAGTCAGGAGATGGAGAGGTGCGGCGATGCTGGCGAAGTTCTGCACAAAGCGACGATAGCAAGTACAGAGCCCAAGGAAACTGCGCACATCTGCCACACTTTTCGACACCGGCCATTCCTTCACGGCTGCTCTTTTCTGAGGGTCTGGCCGATGATGTGCCCAAGGAAAGGCACTTCTTGGGGCTAAGCTTCAGGTTTGCCTTACGTAGTCGTTGGAACACTACTTCCAGCCTCTCCAACTCTTCGTCAAAAGTGCCCCTGTAAACAATCACGTCGTCCAGGTAGACTAGGGCGGTCCTCCACTGCAGGCCATCCAAAACACTCCATGAGCCTTTCAAATGTATCTGGAGCGTTGCATAGGCCAAAGGGCATGACCTTGAAGTGCCATAATCCTTGGCCGAAGGAAAAGGCAGTCTTGGCTTTTTCCTCGTCTGTCATCTCCACTTGGTGGTAGACGGACTTTAAGGTCCAGGGTGGAGAACCATCTAGCACCCACTAGTGCGTCCAGAGTGTCGTCAATCCTGGGCAGGGGGTAAGAGTCTTTCACAGTTACATTATTCAGAGCCCGGTAGTCGACACAGCACCGGTATGAACCGTCCTTTTTCACTAGAACAACTGCTGATGACCACGGGCTTCTTGACTTCTCCACTACTCCCTGCGCCACTAACTCGTTCACCGCAGCTTCCATCTCTCTACGTCGGGTTGGGGCTGTTCTTTGAGGCGCGTGCTTAATAGGCGGGCTATTACCGGTGACAATACGGTGCTGGACAAGATTGGTGCAGCCCAGATTCAGATCCCTTTCTCGTGAAAATGTCAGCATACGAGCACAGCAATTCCCGCAGTCTTGCTGCATTTTCTAGACTCAACAATCCTACACTCCTCCGCATCAACTCCTGCAGATGCTCCTGGCACACTGCCATAGGTGGACCTGTCCTCCTGTCAGACTACTGCTGTCCCTCGGGCCCACTCAACTTCCTCAAGTCCCCCAACGTCGCTCCAATGGGTATCCTGCGCTCTTCATAGGGGAGGTTAGCCACCAGCACCATCACTTCATCCTCGCCTGGCTGCACGAGGCTCCTACCCACCACTATACCTTCTGGCAGCCGTAACTCCATAAATGACTCCACTAATCTGCCGTCTCCGCTCATTTTCCGTGACAGCAGACATTTTACTTGAGCTTCTGTTCTCGGCGTGATACGAGCAGGTTCATCCACCACTACCTCAGCACAGGTGTTAGCCAGGAGCAATGGCACCTCTGTGTTCCGCACACGCATCTTCCTCCTCCCAACGTCAACACGCCTTGCTTCGTGTGAGGTAGTCTAATCCTAGGAGGCAGGGGTCTTCCAGGTCCGCTACGCTATGTACACGGGCAGAGTCTCTTCTCCATTACCAACCCCTATCCTCGCCTCCACTGGCCCTTTAAGCTCAACACAATGCCCCGTGACACCATATAGCCTCTGAGAAGCCAGAAGAGTATTCTTGGCTGTCAGGATGTCTGCCCTGGCGAATATCTTCTCAGCCCCAGTGTCGATAGTCAGGCGGCACGGTTTTCCGTCGACTTTGCCGTCAACCTGCATGGCGCTGGCGGCAGTGTTACGGCACCTCAGCATGGGAGGGGCTGCAGTTGTTCTGGCTGGTGAGGGCCCCCTTGTCCCAGCCCGTCCTCGTTTCCCGGAGCTTGGATGGTTGTGATAGGCTCAGGACACTCACTCGCGAGGTGACTGAGTTCGCTACATCTCCAGCAGCAGGGCAGGTCAGGTCGACGAGCCCTCTCTGGCAACCTCATCCTCCGCGTCCCTGGGCAATCGGTGCGCCGGTGCCCTCGCTGGCCACAGCTCCAGCATTCTCCGTTGAAAATGCCCGGGCTTACCTCTCTTGACGGTTCCTTGGCCTGGGTGCGCCGAGCACGGAAGTCCCGACGAACCCCCATGACTGTTGACCCTCCTCCACTAGTCCTCATGAAGGATTCAAACACGAGGCCATGCGCCAGCGCCTCCTGTAGGTCCCTGGGATGTGCCTGCTTGATATAGATCATCAACTGTGTGTCTTTCAGCGCATCGATGAACTGATCCCTTAATAGGACGTCCATCAGCTCATCCGTAGCCCCAGGATAGGCCTTGCACACCAGGGACTCCAGACTATGGGCCATATGCTGAAGGGGCTCCCCCCTCATCCTGACCCGAGTCCTAAACCTGGCACGAAACGCTTCGGCCTGATGTTGGTGCCCGAATCTCCTCTCCAGGGCTTCGGTAATGCAGGAGTAAGGAGGCGCGCTGTGTGGCAATAGATGCCCCGGACTTCCCCTGTAGGGCCCTTCAGACAGGAGACTAGTTGCACCGTTTCTTCCAACTCGTCCCAGCCTTGGGCATCAGCCAGAAGCTCAAATTGGGCCAAGTACGCCTCCAGTGACACGCAACCATCGAAGTCCTGTGGCTTCCGTCGCTCAGTGTGGGTCTGGTGTCCGCGAGGTGATGGGGGTGGAAGTGGGAGGAGCGAGAGCCACGACAGTCCTGTGCGCTGCTTGAGCCGGGGATGCGGCCAAACGAGGGAAGTAAGGCACCTGTTGACACACATAACTTCTGGTGCTGAGTGGGTGCTTAGGCGCCTCTGTCTCACGTCACAAGAGCCTCTACCCAGTTCTGCATCCTCCCTGGGGTCACCACACTCTCCAATCTACCCATCCGACCAGCCAGGGCTTGCACAGCAATGGCCACAGCCGACATTTCAGTTTGCCATGCATTCATTTCTGCCTTCACTTCTTTTACTTCTTCCTTCATTCTCTCACAAGTTTCAAGTTTCTCGAGTGAACTGGTTCGCCTCGTCTCTCACTTCACAAAAGCCCACTCGCATGCTTTGTTTTAGTTCCTCCATGGCTTGGGTCTGGCTGTCTTTAATTTCATGTAAGACCACTGTCAATTATGACTAGTTGTGCCCAGTTCGGCTGAGTATCCGAATCACTGCCACTTACCGTATATGGCTGCGTATAAGACGACTCGGTGTATAAGAAGACCCTCAAAAGTTCTAGTAAAAATGTAGGTTTTGGGCTATACTCGCCGTATAAAGCTACCCTCCAAGGTAGACCACTCAGCTTATACAAGGTTAGGTACAAACAGCACATATGGTGGTCTTAAAATTTATGCCTTGGTGAGCACACTGAGTCCTGGGGATGTCCTGGTGCCGTCACGGGCGTGCTGGTGACCTGTGGTGCCGTCACGGGCGTGCTGGTGACCTGTGGTGCCATCACGGGCGTGCTGGTGACCTGTGGTGCCGTCACGGGCGTGCTGGTGACCTGTGGTGCCGTCACGGGCGTGCTGGTGACCTGTGGTGCCGTCACAGGCGTGCTGGTGACCTCGAAGTGTTTGTTGTGGTCGTGGCGCGAGCTTGAGCTTGACCACCACGACCAAGACAAGACGACACGTACGGAACAACGTCCCGTACACCACAGGATTTAAGGTTCGCATTTCAAACTGGGCGTATGAGACGACCCCCAATTTTCGTGGCTATTCTTTAAGGTTAAAAGGTCGTCTTATACGCAGCCATATATGGTAGTTTAATTTCACTTCCTCCGTCACCTTGAGCCATCTTCTCAACAATCCGCCACGACACTGGACACGGTTTACACTATTGTCTAATCCCACACTGACACCACTGAAACTAATGCTCTCAGTGGCCCGGCACTTGCTAAGTAGGGGTTCGGCATGCCCACTGCCTGGGAGATTATCCTGACACACAGGCTGGTTCAAACAAGTGTCACGGTTAGGTCTTTATTTCCCACTGTTTCCACCCTGAAACGAGACAGTCTTACTTCCAAAACACACATCATAGTTCGTGCACCACAGTAATCCAATGCGAAGAGCGGCTAACAAAGGTTGTTGCGGAGGAAGGGGGTGAACTGGCTCAGGCTGCCTCTCTGCCCCGACTGACTCCCTCGCCACCTTACACTCCTCATCCACTCGCTCTGCCTCGAGCTGAGGCCCGAACTGCCTCCTTGTGGAGCTCCCCCCCACCCACCCACCCACCCACCCACCCACCCACCCACAAACCCACCCACCCACCCACCCACCCACGCAGGCACGCACGCACGCACAGGCCACTCGTAACAATATTTAGGAATTAGCTAGCAAACCCCAGTTGGGAATATCGAAGCTAAATCCACCATTTTATTCTCTTTGTATACAATGACCAGCTGTGATCAGGTGACCCAAGGCATTCTGGCAAGGCACTGAACCCAAACTCTAAGCCAGGCTTGTTTCTTGAGCACCAAAAGGCTTCTTTATGGCACACATGAGTGAGGGGGGGTGGGGGGAGGTAATTGAGTGTTGGTGT
This sequence comes from Chionoecetes opilio, assembly GCA_016584305.1. NCBI lineage: Eukaryota > Metazoa > Arthropoda > Malacostraca > Decapoda > Majidae > Chionoecetes > Chionoecetes opilio. Next base: position 148,832 of record JACEEZ010025993.1, read on the forward strand.
ATGTGCTAAACCACAGTCGGGTGAGCATTTCTTTATTAATGATAAGCCCTCAACACCAATGTAGTTCATACTTGGTTAGAATTGTGTGTCGTTAGGAGCCGAGGCATTTGTATTGCAGATGCTATGCCAGAATGTGAAATCTTTCCTCAAAATATGCATTTTCGTCCATTTGAATTAAGTTTAAGCACCAATAGGCCGCTTGCACATTAGTCACAAATGTTCCCAAATGCCACTCGCAGCTTGTTATATTTTGTTGTGGAGGTCCAAGGCCTGGGGTGATGAGGCTGTGCATGGCTATTAATTGAGGTTATACAGCTTATTGTCAGAAGCTATCTGAGGAAGCAGTAAACAGATGTAAAGAAAAGAAATCTGTATAAGGGAATACAGACCCGTATCTTTTTGATAAGGTTGATTTTAGTAAAAAAGTTGACAAGTGGGCCAGGGTGTCCTACATAGATATTGTTAACTATTTACTATACGTATACCACCAATTTTATCACACAACAGGAAATAAGGGCAATGAAGAGCCTATTGTCTAATTAATTTGTTATCGATGGGATGGTGCAAGTGGCGATGTTTGCTACCATCAAGTGTGCGTGTGTGTGAGTCAATGTGGAATTGGCGTCAGCAAGGGCGGTGCTTGGGGAAAGACTAAGGGGGGGAGGGCCAAGTTACCAGTTAGCCTAGCATACCCTAGTATAGTATACTGTACTAAATTGTCGAGTATCGTTGTAATCAATCCTTTTAACGTAAATATGTTATAGATAATACAGGTAATCGGCTAAAACAACTAGTGCATCACCAGCTCAAAATATTGACCTTTTGTATGTGTGCATGCAAATTTGGAAATCAGCAGTACATAATGTATTACACATTTTGAGGATAGGCTAAACTATACAAGATTTTTCCTTCTTGGGTGGGCCATGGCCCCGGTGCCCCCCCCCCCCCCCCCCCCCCCCCCCCGAATCCGCCATTGTGGTGTTCTAATACGTGAGAGAATATGATATGCTTAATTGAGTGTTGACATGGAATTGAGGTGTTAAATTATAGTAATTATGGTATGATAGATGTGTGGCACTGGTGTATGGAAGTGGGATAATGAACATAGATGAGTGTATGACTTGGTTTAGTTAGTTGTCTCAATATGATTCATATTGCATTACTCTTTCTTACCCTTCACTTAATTGAAGCACATAAACTTTTAATGGTATTGCCATGATTGATTGGTTGATTGAAATGCCCAAAAATATTGGAATGAGCCAGACAGCAAAGGTCATATGGCACAATGGAAGAGTAAAGAAGCGAAGGGGGGAGAGAGAGGGTGACATGGCAGGGGATGGGGAAAGGAAAAGAACCTTAAAATAGGATAGTCAAATGAAATGGAGGATGTGTATCAAATGGAAGAAGGAGATAATATGTCATTAACATAAATCAGTGTCATTCACCCATGGTCTTGTCCATGCGAGCCGGACTCCAGATTGCCAGTTTCACCCTCCCAAAGCAAACTTGGAGCTCATTATTACCAAGCTTTGGGCAATGCTGGGACCTCACACACCAAACACCCCCATCCCCTTGCTCAGGAAGAACAGTAACCGTCCGAATTTCTCGGTGGAAAAATTCCCGGGAATGAGCGAGGCCGAGGATCGAACGCTGGACCACAGAATAGTGCCGGACGCTCTAACCCACAGAGCCGTTCAGGCAGTAACCTGAGCCATTCAGTTGTGTGTGTGTGTTTACCTAGTTGTGATATACGGGAAATGAGTTACGCTCGTGGGGTCCAATCTCGTCTTATTTGGTCAATCTTAGCTTTAAAAACATTAATAATTTTGGCATCTATAATTTCACTGTCTAGACTCTTCCACATACGTATCAATGCACTGATAGGGAAAACTGTACTTCTTGATGTCCTTCAATCACCTTGTCTTAAGTTTCCTCGTATGACCTCTTGTGGCTCCTACATACATGTACATACATGCCCTCTTTGTCATTTATCTCCGTTCCTGACATAGCTCTATACATTGCTATCAAGTCTCCTCTTTTTCTTCTCTCTTCCAATGATGGCAACCCCAATTTCTTCAGCCTCTCATAAGTCAGGTCTGACAGGCTAGGACCAATCTTTGACTGCCCTCTGTATTCTTTCTATCTTCTTTACATCCTTCCTCACATTGCTACTGTTTAATCTCATCCAGCTGCTTCTCCTGCAATAAGGTTTCAGTCTTATCAACATTCATAGAAACCTTTACATAGTTCTGTTTTTCAACCAGCTTTCTATTTTCTTCTTTGAGTTGCCTAATATCACTTGCAGCATTTGTATTATTCACTGACAACTCTTCAATCGCTTCTCATGTTCATTCCCACATTCCTTCCTTCAGTATAGTGGGGCAACTTAGCATAACAATTGTGCATTTTGTGAGGAAAGCACCAAATTTGGCACACTAGTAGACTATCCTATTATGAACAGATTTGGATATTGGGCCATCTCAAATTCACTCCCGCTAATGGCCGCTAGCAGTTACTATAATTTTACAATCTCTCTTATAGTGTACCAGTCGTTCAAAGGATAACACTAAGATTGGTCTGAACATTTATTAAAAGCTGAATTAAGAAAAACATAATCAAAATGGACGCCACTCACAATCAAAATGGCCGCCACTCAATTTTGTGAGCACTCCCTCACACACACACAAAGCTGTGCATTCAAGTGCGGCCTTTTTGCACTTGCAATGCTTCAGGCAGCTCTTCTTGCACTTGCACGATACTAGCTCATAGCAGGTGTGGGCTGCTTCGGGTAGCTTCGTCCAGTGTGGCTCGTACACCCCCTCGTCATTCTTGACCCAGCCCCAGCTGGATGGAGGAGGCAGCTCTGGCGTTGGTAGCAGTGTTTGACCCCACACATGGCCTCCTTGGTAGGCCGCCCTCTTCACATGCTCCCCCAGAGCTGCCTTGGTTGGCGGGATCAGCTGCACGCTGTTCTTCTTCGCGAAGAGTTTCTTCCGGGCCTTGTCAATGTCCTTGCACGTGCTGGTTCTGTCATAGAGCAATATGACAAACCTCTCGATGGTGTGCATGACATCGTCTGGTGTGCCACTTGGTGCAGAGGATAGCTTCAGCAGTGCGTCTGTAAGTGCTGGCAGAACGGTCCAGATTGTCCAGGCAGTCTTCTTACCATGTCCAGCAAAGCTAGATACAGTGTCACACCCAGTCAGAGCGTGAAGCATAGGGAGTGTCTGTGCCTTCTCTGGTCCTAGGCCAGCTGCTATTTTGTGGGCTGCCAGGTACCGAAAACTCTTCCCAGTGCCAAATGCTAGCCACAGTTCATCTTCTGGTTGCAGTCCCTGGGCCACTGATACAGCCAACACCACGACATCGGTGTCAACTGTCTTGAGCAGTATCTTGTGGTAACCATGGTTGGCTGCATGGGATGCATGCAACAACAAGAGTGTCAGCTTCTTCGTGGTTGCATGGGGCGAGCAAGGCCAGGTCTTGCAGCGGTGGCTTGCTCAGGACTGCATCTCCATCAGTAATAACCAGCTGCTTGTCATCCTGGTCAAACCACTTGAAGATAGCTTCTGATAGGAACTTGAACAGCTCGGTCTTGTTGGTGTCCACTCGGAGGATGTTCTGCCAGTTTCCAGGTATAACTGCTGCTCCGACCACGCGTCTACGCACTCCTTTTCCACGCTTTGATCTTGCACTGCCTTTCAGTGAATCAGCAATGTAGCGGTCCCAGACAAGGTCCAGGCGTTACACAGTCTGAAGCTTTGTTGACAGGTACGGTATGAAGACATCCTGGGCATAGTCATCAAAGTTCTTAGCTACTGTAGGCTTCAGCATCTGGACAATGACTGCCCCATCAAGAACTAGGCAGGTGGTATCAGGAGCCTCTGATTGGGCATTGGAGAACTCTTCAAAGCATTTAAGGAGATCACTCTTCGTACCTAGACGGAGACTTTCTCCATCGGAGAGAGCTGGAGGACACGCTTGATTCTCATGACGAAAGAACTCTTCAAGGTTTCCATCCCTCGTCTGGCAACCAATGTAGAGCCGTGAGAAAAGTGCTACGTCGTTCCTGAGAGAGGCCAGCTGCTGTTTCCCTTTGCTCACACTTCTCGGGGTGGAAGTGCTGAACACCTTCAGCTTGTTCCAACGAATTGCATCATCAATTGGCTTCGTCCTTTCCACTAGGCACTGAGTAGGCAGTCTCTGGTGAAAGCCTGGAACTGCTCTTGGCCAATCTTCTTCACATTCCTGACAGTCTCAACTGCAGCAGGATCTGCAATTTCCTTTGTGTAAAGGACAATCAGATCCATGCTCTCTTCCACAAAGGGGTTGCCAAGCTCTTCCATGACGCTGACAAGGGCGCGGACATCCCTGGCGAAAGAGGTCTGCACACTTGGTGTCTGGTTGTGATGACGTGTGTCCTCTCGCCTCCCCCAGTGTTGATGGCCATCTTGGAACTCTTCTATGGCCCTGGCAACTTCTGGCCCGGCAATCATCCAACGCCACAGGGCAGTTGGGTTGTCAGTGAGGCCGACTGCTCCACCATCTCCTTTGATGCATGCGTTATTTTGTTCACGCGCCTGGTCTATTGGGATCGAAGAGAACACGTTCTTCGTCTTCCGTACAGTGAAGTTGCCAGCCCTAAATTCTCTGTCTACATCTGGGTGCTTCATTGGGAGTGCAACCATGTCCCTCAGGTGAACAGGAACCCACCTGGCATAGTGTGTGTGGTCTAAGGCATGGAACCATGGGACCAGTTCCGTCAGGGCATCAAGGAACATCGTGAATGAAGCCTGCCGCAGAGAACGCACGTAGACCAGTACCAACATTTCTAGTTTCAGCACAGTTGCCCAGTACTGAAAGTTAGGAATGTCTTCTCTCTGGTGACACCAGGCTTCCAACTCAGGCATGTCTTCTGCATCATCAAAATCTGTGTGGAGTTCACACGCACGGTGTTGCAGGATGTGCAGTACTGCTGCAGTGATTTGATGAGCTCTTATTGTGTGGTTAACGTGGGCAGCTCGCAGGAAGGAGTCTGCTGTCCCTGGCGTTGCAATCTCAGCTTGAACCAAGGCCTGTACCCAGCCACTTCCTCGCAGCCAGTCGCCCAGCATCTTCAGGGCGACCATCTCGATGTGGAGCCCACCAAACATCACTACCATCTTTTCTTCACCATACTTCTCTGGCCACTTCCACTGAATTTGCTTTGCCAAGGCAAACAGTAGCTGGTCCAAGGTGATGACAGGTGTCACAACACAGCCACTCAATGAACCATTTTTCGTGCCTGTTTTAAACATAAACAAATGCGTGTTGCCATACCAATCGAAAGGGAATTTTTAGAGGGAAACCCGAAATAATACAAATGTTCTGTAAACATTACTATACATGTGTCTTAACCCTCACATAGTGCCTATTTACATGGATTTTTGGTGAACACTAAGGGTTTGTAAAATTATAGTAACCGCTAGTGGCCATTTTGAAAAATGGCTACCACAGCCATCAGGGGCTGAATTTGACATGGCCCAATATCCAAATCTGTTCATAATATAATAGTCTACTAGTGTGCCAAATTTGGTGCTTTCCTCACAAAATGCTTAATTGTTATGGTATATTTAGCTTAGGCGCCGTACTAGTATCAAATCCTTCAAAAGAAGGCCCAAAGGACCTTGAAGACACAGGGGTTAGGGATTTACCTGTCCCTCCTCCCTCAGCCATTTCCCGCCAATTCCAAAATGTAAACAAACACAAGAGTCTTCTGTTCAGCAAATACCTGGAGATTATGAGCTTTTACTCACTATATTGGGACCCCACGAGCTAGCATGTACTCCCTCTTATCACAAAAAGGTTGATCCTTGTCCACATGGCTGTCCAGGACTAGTGTCAGTCATTAGAACACTTCTGCCATTTATAAATAATTCTTATCACTATTATATTTAATTACCAAGATTATCAGACACATTTGTAGTACTTTTTAGCTTGTAGTATTTTGTATGTCCATACAAACCATTTGAACATATGTCAGAACAGCATTATTGGTAGTACACTAAAACCCTTATAACTCGGCACGATAGGGGTTCTGGCCCTTGCCGAGTTATTCAATATGCCGAATTATGCAAATGCCCTCCTCTGATAAAGGTGTGTGTATATTATTTAAAAAAAAAAAAAAAAAAAAAAATTCTTTCCTCCACCTCAGTTACCCACCTCCCAAACGGGATGGCATCCTCTTCTTTTTCCTTTGTCTGGAGCATGCTGGTCAGTCATTCTTAGGGGAGAACAGAAAAGAGAGTTGATATTATTTTTTTTAGTAATAATCTTATGATCCCTTTTATAATTTAAGGATAATAACATCAGCTCTCTTTTTTTCATCCATAGGTGCTGAACAAGCTGCAAAGGACGTTTCTCGTTATTGTGAAAGGCACACTAGGGTTACTGAGCCAAGGTGTAGTGCGGACGGTGTGCTGAGTGAGGAACAGTTCAGAAATATATGGTACTGGTGACGTGTTGGAAGGACCTCGGAATAGCTCAAACTTTGTAGTTACCCTCACCCAGAAATGTCGGTACGTGAAGGAACTCGGCGGAGGAGGATCTCTGTCCTTCATATGCTGGGGACATGGGAGGGGAAGATTGAGGGTTGCAACTGTCCTTCATGCAGAGAGTGCAGTGCGAAAGGTAAATCTGAGACGGCAGTGGCAAAGAGTCCAACCAAGTCTCCAAAAGGTCGAAAAAATGTTGTGAAGAAAGTTAGTTCAAAGCCAAAAGTGAATAGTGAAACATCTCTTCAAGAAAACAGTGCACATAATCCCACACTGAAGGAGGTGGCATCAGATATTGAAATGGGTGAGTCTGAATCTCTGCTTGAGAGTGAAAATGGTGAGAAACTAGATTCCCTATGCAGTGATAAGCTTTCAGATAACATTCAACAGTGTTCCGAGGATTCTAGTGTTGATGGTGAACAGAAAAGTGTGGGGAAATCTAAAGTTCAGAATTCCAGTGTATCTGAAAAGTCACTGAATTTAGAACAGAATATCTCTCTCAGAAATGAATCTACAGTGAAGGTTGAATTAAAACAGAAAGCTGGAGGTACCAGGAAAATAATCTCCAAGAAAAGTGGCACAGAAGAGGAGGATGCCGTTGATCAAAGCACAAATACTAAGGGAAAAAAAGTCACCGATGAGATGCTGATTGACTCTATGATAAAGAAGGAGCCTGAGGAGTACTTCTCAGACCGGGATGACTCTGACAAGCCTGCACGAGGAAGGTATTCAGACAAGGGCAAGGGTTCTAGTAAGAGAGCCAGAATGGTGACATCAGAAATGGAGAACATATACGCCAAGCCTCGCATGATCTTCACTGGCCGGGGAGTTGTAAGGAAGTTTGAACCTGGGATCGATAGGACTCCAAAGTCCAGGAGAGGAAGGAAGCCTGGCAAGGCCCTGTTACCCATCAATGTGAAGCAGGAGCCTAAGGATGTTGAAATGGTGAAGCAAGAGGTTGAAACCAATGATCTGGAGGAACTTCAGAAAGCATTATCAGAGGCTGCTGAAAATATCAGTGATGTTGGAGTAGAGCTGCTGGATGCCTTTCAAGAGCTTGGAGAGGGCACAAACAAAGCCTTTCATGAGCTTGGAGAGGGCACAAAGAAAGAAAAGCAAAAAAAGAAAGCCGCTCCCTTCTTTAAGAGAATTATAGGGACAAGGGAGGGAGGGAGGGAGGGAGACAAATATGTTGAATGCACTATCTGTTTTAAGGTCCTCAAGGAGTCGTCCTTGAAGCAGCATTAAGGGACAAAGGAGGCTGATGGGATGGTCAGACAAATATGTATTTAATGCACTATGTTGTACAAGTCCAAGAGTCGTCCAGAAGAGCATAAGGCACGCAAAAGAGAAGGCCACATTGCAGGGAAACATGACAGCCATTTTATGGTGGACAGGGATTATTGGAAGGACATAATGGAACAAATCAGAAGCCCTTCAAGTGGCACATGTATCTGCAATGAGTGTCTGCTGACGCAAAAACTTGAAGGAAATACGGAGAAAAATGAACAAATGCCATTTACAGGCTGGAAGTGGGTTGAAGGTTAGAGAAGAGGGGATATTATGAGAAGCTGATCAGGGAAGATAACGGCTATTGAAACCAGTGGCAATTATGGCACGATGTTGTCTTGCCGCACGGAGGAGCTTGAATGGCAGAAGTAACGATGAGAAACAAGCAACAAGCCCGATAAAGAGGCATGGAGTTAGAGTGGAGAGAGAGAAGAGGATGAGAGAGAGAGAGGAGAGGAAGAGAAGATATGAAATCAAGACAGAAAGGAAGGTAAGATTGTTTCGCTGGCTACCAGGAGGGCTAGAGCAGAAAGTGACAACCTATTGATGAAACAACAGACACCACCCAGAAGAGGAGGGAAAGCAATGAGAGGTAGGGGAAGATGTAGAGCGACGAAAATGAAGAAGCAAGAATGAGGATCTTGAAAAGAAGAGGAAGTGGTACATGTCACTGCCTTGAAGGAGGCTCAGGCAAAGTCAGTCCAACTTGCTCGTAATACAGTGCTTTGAGAAAACAACCACACAGGTAGCTGAGGAGGAACCTGTAGGTCTCCAAGAGCTACGAAATCGCTGCCAGATCGTAACAGTTGCGCCATAAGGCCTCTGTCCAGCAAACACGTCAGGTAATGACATAGAATTTGAGTGAGGGCAAGATCACAGTTACAAGAAATCCTTGGGGTCCAAGCACGAATGCTGCCATCGCAACATCGCTAAGGCGTCCCAGCACAGCTCGGGAGGATTCATCATCCAGGTGCCGCCAGGAACCAATCTGAATGTGCAGACACCTGAGGGGATGGAGATGATTGTGAATATTGTCAATCAACTATGTGCTGGGAAGGGGGAACTAGATGGGCCCATTGAGGTGGTGATGAACAACCCCAGCAACCGCCTTGTGCTCCTCAACAATAAAAGATAGCAACCTTAGTGTCTCAGTGGGTGTACGGTCTCAGTTCCGGTTGGCAGGGTGTGTTGAGGAATCATGGGGTTCAAGAGCCTTGGTTAGATAATTTGGGCTGACAGAAAATACAAGTGATGGAACTCATTGCGTTGTGCCACTTTGCATGTTCCTTAGATTGTTTTCAACATTTTTTTTTTTTCATACACATGTTGACCTCCTTTCTTGGTGTGGCATATACCATTTCTGGTCTTTCATGGCAAGGGTCCACACACACACACACACACACACACACACACACACACACACACACACCACACACACACCACACCACACACACACCACACCACGCACGCACACACACACACACACACACACACACACACACACACACACACACACACACACACACACACACACACACACACACACACACACACACACACACACACACACACACACAGCATCAATGGGTCTGGAAAAAATTGATAGAGAAGATCTGTTTGTGTGGGACGATAGAAGTGCAAGAGGTCATGAGAAGAAATTGAAAAGGACTACATGCAAGAGGGACAAAAAAAAATACAGCTTCCCGTATAGAAGCCTGGAACAACCTTGATGCACAAGTGATTAATGCAAGAAGTATTCAGGACTTCAAAGGCAAACTGGATAATAGTAGATTTGGAGACAGGACAGTACGAGCATAGCTTTTTTCCTGTATGTTACAACTAGGTAAATACACACACACACACACACACACACACACACACACACACACACACACACACACACACACACACACACACACAGCTGTAGGAGCCACAAGAGGTCATACAAAGAAGCGCAAGAAGAAAAGTTGCTTGAAGGACATCAAGAAGTACAGCTGTCGCTATCGGTGCATTGATATGTGGAATAGCCTAGACAGTGAAATTATAGATGCCAAAATTATTCATGTTTCTAAAGTAAGATTGACCTATTGAGACAATGAGACGGGACCCCACGAGTGTAAATCATTTCCGGTATATCAACTATAATCCATTCAGATCAGAAAATTGGCTCTCCTGTATAGCGCGGAACAGTTTGTAAGCCTGCTAGACAGAGGTGCCAGCAATGTCTTATTTCTCATCACTCAACTTCCTTCAGAAAATATTTATATTTCTCCACTTAGCTCACCTATTACACAAGATAGGAAGATTTGGTTTACATCATTGGATTAAGCAGTCATTGTATATCTATAGCACAATTTTCAAAACTTGATAGGGTAAAATACTAAGTAGGCTAATTACGATGAGTTTTAAGTCAGAATAAAATTTTGTGGTTTATACCATTTTTTACTCATACTAATTGATAATTACAGTAATTATATAATCAAGTGTAGAATAAAACATGCGTTCTCGTACATAAACTTCTCCTGAATAAGATGGTACTTTCAGTGTTCACATAAACAGCGATAGAGAAGAGAAAAGGAAGCTTTTGCATCTCGACGACGAGTGCGCAAGAGGTAGGGGGAGGGCCTCTTGCACACTCGTCGTCGAGATGCAATATATTCAAACATATGCTTCCTTTTCTCTTCTCTATCGCTTTTTATGTGAACACAAAGTACCATCTTATTCAGGAGAAGTTTATGTACGAGAACACATGTTGTATTCTACACTTGATTATATAATTGCTGTAATTATCAATTATGAGTAAAAAAAAAAAAGGTATAAACCCTACCATTTTATTCTGACTTAATCACATCGTTATTAGCCTACTTAGTTTTTTACCCTATCGAGTTTTGAAAATTGTGTTATAGATGTACAATGACTGCTTAATCAATGTAAATAAAAATCTTTCTATCTTGTGTAATAGGGGAGCTAAGTGGAGAAATGTAAGTTTTAGATGTAGTAACAAGGGAAAAATGAAGAAAAAAACTTAGGAATAGTGTTCCAGGATGATCTTTTACCAGAGAAGCATATAAGTGAAGTATTTAATGATACATATAGATGTTGAGGAACATTGGGATAGCTTTTCACTTCATGAATAGATATGATGTAAATAATCACCACAATGTTGTGACCGAAACTAGAGTATGCTGTAATTGTGTGGTCCCCTCACAAAATAAGGAATATTTGGATATTGGCAAGAATACAAAGGATAGCAACTAAGTTGGTGCCCGAGTTGAAAGATCCAACCCACGAGGAAAGACGAAAGGAGATTCAACACTTAAAAATGAAAGGAGAGAGGGAGAGAGACTCGGTTCCTGTATATTAACTTATAAATGACTGAAGAAGTTGACAGAAATGACCTACCAAGAGGACAAAAAGGGACTAGATATTTGAGAGGATGCAAGAGGAAGATGAAAAGGAAGATGTTTGAATGATACAATATAGTATAGCTTCCTTCATAGAAGTATGCATGCCAGGAATGGACTAGGAAAAATGGCGATTGTGGCAAAAAGTGTGCATCAGTTGAAGGAAAAACTTTATTGTAGTCATGGAGACATATTCTTAACCACAAGAGTATACTTCACGTCCTGTATGTCCTACATTTAGGTAAATACACTCCACATCCACACCTATAAGAGTGAAGGTTTGCCATCCTTTGCTTCTGCATGATTTTGAGGTCACAACTTCTCGGCCTGTATCCCGTACCTTATCTCTGCTAGTTGAGCTGGGATTATATCAAAGAACATAAGAAAATAAGGAAGCTACAAGAGGTTGTGAGACCTACACGTGGTAGTTCCTGTAATATCATGAAATGAGATGAGCCCAAATTGTCTCCACCCAGTCAAGGATTTGAACCCACGTCCCGTTGGCCCTGACAGACCTTGTTGTCGTGAGCCGAGCCAGCCAACAACTGCCGCCACCTTGGTAACACTTATGTAATGGTAATCCCTAGGACTGAAAATATAAATTGAAATTAGAGAGAGACTGACTTTAGCTGAATTTGTCATTTCTTACTTAATTCTCAACCACAAATTTTAATTTTGTGCATTGGCCATGTGAGGATAATTCGAGCCATAACAAGTATAACAATATTTGTTATTGATGCTGAAAATGTACCTGGATGGGCAAAGGAAGGTGAATTTCTTACAGAGGTTCTTCCTCTCCCATATGTATATATATGTATATATATATCTTTTTGTACATGTTTATCATAGACTTTTTTTAACCCATGAATTTTGTAAAGGAATAAGACTGTACTGAGATTAAGGAAAATGAAATTTCACTGTTTCTAAAACATTTCATTGTTTCTTAGTTGTTGTATAGATACTATATTTTTAACTTTTTTATTGGTGCATGTGTGTAATGACTAAAATGTCAAAGTGCATTCGTGTACCATAGTTTCTTTACTATGAAGGTATTTGCTGTGTTTGCAGTACTCCAGGGTCACCGAACACTGTGGCACCTCGGTGGTCTTGCCTTGTTTGAATATTTTGTTCCTTTATCTCAGCTTTAACAGCTTTACTGCATAGTTTATTCAGTTGGTGAAAATATTTTAAATAAATATTTTTTTGAATAAGTAAATATTTTAAATAAATATTTTTTTGAATAAGTAAATATTTTAAATAAATATTTTTTTTGAATAAGTAAATATTTTAAATAAATATTTTTTTGAATAAGTAAATATTTTAAATAAATATTTAGTATTGTTGCAAATCATGTATTTGGGAAAGTAGCTGTGGTGCATCCTCTGGCATTAAGACAGACATGGTGCTGCTGCAGATATCTGAATTAGAGGACCCGTAGCCGGATATTTTTTTTTTTTTTTTTTTTTTTTTAAAAGCTAAACATGAGAAGGTCCATATGCACCTTTACTGTAAATAATTAATTTTAGACTAATTTAAGTGCATGTATATAATGAGTCATCTATGGTGGTGAAGAGAGAGAGAGAGAGGGGGGGGGAGGATGGCTTTTTGGCAACTTGTGTGGAGCCCTTATATTATTTCATAAGTGAAATAACGTTCAAGTTTGGATTAAAACTCCATAATCTTTGATGACATTTTATTACTCCTATTCTAGTCTACACTGACAACTTCCTTGGAATTCAATCAGGGGGTGGCCATGGCAGAAGTCTCCATACTCCTCAATCTCGCTTCTAATTCTCTTGCATCCTATCCCTCACTCATACTCAAACACTTATCTTCCTATTTAACATGGGGTCATCATTTCACACCCCCAGCATCTGTTCTGCTGTAATGTACCTTTCCTGTCATTATAACGTCTCCAAACATGACCTCCCAGGTATTGTAATTTGCCGCTATCTTTAACTTTTACTGGCTTAGTTACTTTTACTGGCTGGTGCGTCCTTGCCCCATCACTTTTCAACACTTGTATGGACTGGGTATCGGGCAAAGTTGTAGATCAAAGTGATTGTGGAGAATCCCTCGGCAACACCAAGATCACCGATCTTGTTTTTGCCGATGATGCAGTAATATTTGCTGAGTCGCTAGAGGTCTTGGTGATGGCTCTCGAGGCGCTGCACGAGGAGGCAAAGCAGGTCTCCTGGCTCAAGACCAAGGTCCAAGTGTTAGGAGGCTTACTACATGAAACAGTACAGTCTGTTCATGTGTGTGGCGAGGACATTGAGATCTTGGAAAGTTTTACATACCTTGGTAGCGCAGTCCATAATGATGGCGGGTCATGTCAAGAAGTCTTACGGCAGATTGGCATAGCCCACGGTGTTATGGACTCGCTCAGCAGGAGTATTTGGCGTTGTCGGTACCTGTGCAGGAGGACAAAGATCAGGATCTTCAAGTCGCTTTTGATCCCTGTCTTACTCTATGGTTGTGAGACATGAACACTAAATAGTGACTTGAAGAGGCGAATCGATGCCTTTGGTAATAAGTGTCTTCGCAGAATCATTGGGTATCGCTGGGATGATTATGTGTCAAATCAGCGATTGCACCTTGAGACTGAATCGAGGCCTATTACCTGCATAGTCCATCAGCGCCAACTTTGGCTATATGGGCATGTGGCACGCTATCCTGAAACCGATCCTTCCCATCGGGTTGTATCTGTAAGAGACAATCCGGCGTGGAGGAGGCCAAGGGGGTGCCCACAAGGCTCGTGGCTGGGACAAGTTGATGTTTCCTGGCGAGAGTTGCTTGGTATGGGAAGGAAGCCTGCATGGGGACTCGCGTGAGGTGACCCCCGGGAGTGGCGTCGTAGGGTGGGCGAGGCGACGCGCCCCCCGGCGTATGCCCCCAATGATTGATGAATGAGACAAAGCCAGATTGATCGGCGCGCAGCCGCGCACCGCTCGCACGGCTTTGTTTTCACAGCCACCGACCAATCTGCGTGTACATGTTCAGCTGGCCCACCACCAAACAAAACCTCGCATTTACCGAATCTATTCGGTAAATCCCCGTATATATCAGCCTGGTAGAAAAAGTTCGTTAAACCTGAAATTCTTTATATAGAGGTCTGTAAAAGCGATAGTTTACTGTATTGTAAGTTAGGTACATTACCTTTTCGATACAGTAAACTCACTTATACGGATCTCTGTATAACTATATTTTCTGCCAGTCTGGTATATGCGAGGATATACCGAATATGTTCGGTAAATGCGGGGTTGGTTCGGTGGTGAGCCGGCTGAACATTTACACGCAGGTCAGTCGGTGGCAATGAAAACAAAGCCTACCGAGCAGTGCAGGGCTGCGCGCCGATCAGTCTAGCTTTGTCCGCCAGATTGTAAACACCTCACGTCCTCCCGTGCCTCACCACGTTGCCTGCCTTCCATGCCTCACCAAGTATTGTTTTAATTTCCATGTGTGCGTGTAGTATTTGTGATGGCTGCATGTACAAGAACCTATACAGGAACTACCACGTGTAGATCTCACGGCCTCTTGTAGCTTCCTTGTTTTCTCATGTTCTTATGTACGTAAGTATACAAACTTTCATCAGATTATTCTAATGTAACAAACAAAGTTCATTATACACAGAAATGGTCAGAAATAGTGAACTTTCACCTTATATAATGAAGACAGTTTGTTATATGCCAAAAGTTAGGATCCTTACGATATAACGTCACGCCCTTCCCCCCAATTGGTTCGTTAAAGTGAGGGTTTGCTGTATGTGGGATTTTAAGAGAACAATGAATAAGAAAACGGGTATCGGAATTGTGAAGATACAATATATAGTAAGAAAAAAGAGTGTAAGAAAGACAATTGATGTCTGTATGAAGCTAGTCTCATTTGTGACGACCTTACTCTGAACAGACACCACCTGTTCGCCACATCAGCATCCCCGCTTAATTACCTCAATAAAGGTATGGTATTCCTGAGGAACCACCGTGTACAGGGAGGTCCCGTTATACGAGCATTCGATATACGAGAATCCGATGATACGAGATGTGTAAATTAGGGTATTTTCAATATAAGAGATCGAAAATCCAATGCTACGACATTAAAACTGGGGTGAGTAAAAATACCAAGTTATTTACTAAAGTAAATTACAAGTTATTTACTAAAATTATAAAGTCATTTACTGACTATGATTTTACCTAAGGTTGTACGATAATAATCAATCTGATGGTTGTGGTGGTGGTGGTGGTGGTATTTCATAATTGTTATTCTTCCTCCTTTCTGTACCCACGGCTGAAATGGCATATTTAACACCTCACACACACCCTACCACGTATATAACACCACGCTAACCCTAAATAACACCTATAACGGCATTAGAAACACGAGTTATAGTGGTTATATGAGGCCTAACACAAGCGGCCTGCGGTGACAGGCCTGCGGCCTGTCGAATTTTAGTGATTTGGTGGTTTACTTGATGTGCTTATTGTGACTTATTTGTGCTCTGTCCTACTATGCTGTCACACTCTTAATTCACTGTGTTTTGTGTGGTGGTGCGGTGGTGTGGTATATAGAGCCCTATATTTGAGAGTGAGAGTTTGTTGTGTTTCAATCAATCATTAGGAGCATACGCCGGGGGGCGCGTCGCCTCGCCCACCCTACGACGCCACTCCCGGGGGTCACCACGCGTGAGCTCCCATGCAGGCTCCTTTCCCATACCAAGCAGCTCTCGACAAGAAACATCAACTTGCCCAAGCCACGAGCCTTGTGGGCGCCCCCTTGGCCTCCTCCACGCCGGATTGTCTTACAGATACAGGGAGGTCCCGTTATACGAGCATTCGGTATACGAGAATCCGATGATACGAGATGTGTAAATTAGGGTCTATTTTCAATATACGAGATCGAAAATCCAATGATACGACATTCAAACTGGGGTGAGTAAAATTATCAAGTTCAAAATGCGCGCCCTACCACTCCCGGGCTGGACAAAGGGGATTTGGTTGACCCCAGTGAGGTCACCCCTAGCAAGTTGTGACTTAAAGGGTAATTAAGCATATGGCGCGGCCTGACATTTAGGGGTATTTAGCAGGTGTGCGGCCCCAACCTTGGGACCGCAGTCAGGTCACCCCTAGCAAGGCGTGACCTGAAGGGTAATTAAGCATATGGCGCGGCCTGACCTTTAGGGGTAATTAGCAGGTGTGCAGCCCCAACCTTGGGACCGCAGTCAGGTCACCCCTAGCAAGGCTTGACCTGAAGGGTAATTAAGCATATGGCGCGGCCTGACCTTTAGGGGTAATTAGCAGGTGTGAGGCCCCAACCTTGGGACCGCTACACTACCTTCTCTTGGCGTCCCCCTACATTACAACGTCTTTTTTGCTTGTTATGCATGTTTTATGTTTAATTAATGTGCAGTTATGTTATTTTGTGTGCTATTTTCTCTTTCAGAATGCTTTTTCTACAGAATAGGTAGTACAGTGTGGGTAATATAGACGCTGTGTGATTGTTGTGTTTGCTATAGTTTATTTTAGCTTGAAATATTCTTTTTTTTTTTTTTTTAATTGATGGGGTCCTGGAACCAAACCTATATTTTACCATTAGTTATGTGTTTCGTTATACGAGATTTCGCTTTACGAGTATGCCAGGTGGAACCTAACTGCTCGTATCTTCGGGACCTCCCTGTACAACCCGATGGGAAGGATCGGTTTCAGGGTAGCGTGCCACATGCCCATATAGCCGAAGTTGGCGCTGACAGACTATGCAGGTAATAGGCCTCGATTCAGTCTCACGGTGCAATCGCTGATTTGACACGTAATCATCCCAGCGATACCCCATGATTCTGCGAAGACACTTATTACCAAAGGCATTGATTCGTCTCTTCAAGTCACTATTTAGTGTCCATGTCTCACAACCATAGGGTAAGACAGGGATCACAAGCGACTTGAAGATCCGGATCTTTGTCCTTCTGCACAGGTACCGACAACGCCAAATACTCCCGCTGAGCGAGTCCATAACACCGTGGGCTATGCCAATCCGCCGTAAGACTTCTTGACGTGACCCGCCGTCATTATGGACTGTGGTATGTGGACTGTGGTACTACCAAGGTATGTAAAACTTTCCAAGATCTCAATGTCCTCGCCACATGCATGAACAGACTGTACTGCTTCATCTAGTAAGTCTCCAAACACCTGGACCTTGGTCTTGGGCCAGGAGACCTCAAGTCCCAAAGGCTTTGCCTCCTCGTGCAGCGCCTCGAGAGCCATCACCAGGACCTCCAGCGACTCAGCAAAGATTACTGCATCATCGGCAAAAACAAGATCAGTGATCTTGGTGTTGCCGACGGATGCTCCACAATCACTTTGATCTACAACCTTGTCCAATACCCAGTCCATACAAGCGTTGAAAAGTGATGGGGCAAGGACGCACCCTTGCCTCACTCCTGTATTCACAGGAAAGAAGCTGGATACACCTGCCCCACACTTCACAGCACACTCTTGTTGTGTTTGCTATAGTTTATTTTAGCTTGATTTTTTTTTTTTTTTCTTCTTTTAATTGATGGGGTCCTGGAACCAAACCTATATTTTACCATTATTTATGTGTTTCTTTATACGAGATTTCGCTTTACGAGTATGCCAGGTGGAACCTAACTGCTCGTATCTTCGGGACCACCCTGTATATCCATACAGATGGGGAATATGTGTGTCATCATGGTCATTTCATATCATTTAGAGGGTATGAGTCAGGAACTAGTAAGGTGTTCAGAAACCCCAAAGAGAACCAGTCGCCATAATATTGCTGCTACTGCATAATTTATTTTGGGCTTTCCTGAAAGTTACTCTGTCGGAAGAGTGTCTGCAGACACATATAGTTTAAGAGAATATAAGTACAGTAATACTCCTCTAACTCTGATTATATGGGGTATAAGGCTGTTCGAGTTATAGCAAATTAATTAAAATGTGCGGGATGTGAGGGGAACCGGTGCCGCTTGCAGGCTCGCGTGTCCTTGACACGTCAGGGTAGCGGGATATTCACAGACTTCCTCATATTGCCTTCTTATGCTGCTTTTGCCTCTAGATCTGTTTCTGAGAAAGATCTTGTATGATCTAGGCATCTCTCGATAATATGACGGTACTTATGGTCTGGAAAAACAGTGGGAATTAGAAACCAAGACAATGGCGATTTGGCGAGGTGCTTTCACATGGAACTAAGAGAGCGTGTAGCTACGTGTCACACCACCCATACATGGCTCGTGTGTCACCTGGGAATACTCTACTATGATGTGGTGGTTGATGATGAAAGTGAACTTGGCCCTGAAGATAATGGACTTATTTCTTGTGGTGTTAGAGATCTTGGATGTAGAAAAGGATGCAGTGTAAGTAATGATAAAGAAACTACAGTACCCTCCCGAGTTTCGCGCTTGCTTTCTTCCCAAGACATAGTGCGAAACTCGCGGATCGCGAAACTCGGGTATTGAAAACACTGAAAAAATGCTTATTTAGTCCGGTGCGAGGTGTATCTACCGTATTTTACAGCTTATAAGACTCACTTTTTCCCCCAAAAACAATCCTGAAAATGCCCCAAGCCCCTGTCCACCCAGCAGTGAATGGGTACCGGACGTTAGCCAAGGGTTTGTGACCTGCCTCCCGGGGTGGTGGCTTCGGCCAACACTACGTAGAGGAGAGGAGGAAGAGAGGAGCTTGAGCTTGAGTTTGAGTTTGAGTTGGGAGTCACCCAGCGGATGCTGCCGGTGAAGCCTTTAGTCCGGCGTTCTCCCACACATGTATTCTGTCCTACGAACGATACTTGATCTTGATCTTGATATTACAGGTGGCCTATTCTTCATAGGCCAGGCCTTTGAACCCGTGTTGCAGAAAATAAGTAACACCTCAAAATAAGTAGCACCTGACCTCACCCCCCCCCCCCCCGCCGATCCTTACTTATTTACCACAAAATACTCCTTTGTAAGTGATTAACCAGGATGTGTGTGGTACTGTGGTTGCTGGAGGTACTGGAGGAGACAGGAGAGAAGAGAGAAAGGCATTGGAGGTACCGTAGAGAAGGGAGGAAAGCATTAGTGTAGTGATTAGTTAGTAAGAGCAAGGCAGTGAGTGATCTAGCTCTGTACACGTCTTATGTCTATGTTAGTGTGCTTTTATGTATGACAAGGCAGGTGAAGGGATCATCTTGTTAAGCCTTTCACGCACGGTGACACGATCGCGTCAAAATGGGCCCGTCTGCAATCTGAGCTTTTGATGTGAATTGCGTCAAAAAAGTAAAAAATTCGCCAAAAATAAAGTATTTATCAGAATTGCGTCAACATTTTCTGCGTCAAAGATCGAACCTAGACCTATAAAATAAACTAATTGTCAACTCTCGTGTGAGTGGATGTGAAATGATAAGGGTTTGTGTGTCAGTTTCCACTCAGCAGGCAGCCTGTGCGTGCGGATTGTCGTCCCTTTAAAACGTGTCCCGAGCTGGCCATAATGGCCATATGAAAATTATAATGGTAGCGTTGGAATCCTCATAAAAATCCACTTTTATTGGCATATAAACCATAAAAAGTTGACTCAGGAAGTTTCGAGCTACGAAGTGGTGAACGTAAGTATTTCTTATTTCTCTTTACTCAATATTTTTTTCGGAGTCGGTAAATTCCGCTATTTATTTGCATTTCTTGTTATTTTTTTCTTTCATAAGGCAGAATAATCTCTTGCAAAACCAATGATATATAATACTGCCAGGAAAAAAGAATACACGTTGGTGAAATTGATAACATAAAAAAATAATTTGCCGCACAGTCTGGCCATTTCGCGGGCCCCTTAGGGAGCATAAGATGGATGTTGCAGTGGACGGAAAAACTTATTAAACTTTTCGTGCGTGAAAGGGTTAAAAACTTCAATCTGTCTCTCGA
The DNA here is from genome assembly GCA_016584305.1 of Chionoecetes opilio. NCBI lineage: Eukaryota > Metazoa > Arthropoda > Malacostraca > Decapoda > Majidae > Chionoecetes > Chionoecetes opilio. Next base: position 168,958 of record JACEEZ010025993.1, read on the forward strand.
TTCGTCTTCTTGTGACCTTTGACACTTAGTATCGCTTCATAGGTTCTCTCAAACTTCGTCTCATTTGTTAACAGATTTGTCAACTCTTCCCTTGTCTATTTCACCTGGGATACTAAAACATTTTCATTTGTTTTGGTCTGAGTGAGTGAGGGCGTGAGCTGATGGTTGTGTGACAAGTGTTATACGGCAATAACACTGTCACAATGCCTTCCTCTCTTCTCCTGTCTCCTCCAGTACCTCCAGAAACCACAGTACCACACACGTCATGGTTAATCACTTATAAAGGAGTATTTTGTGGTAAATAAGTAAGGAACGGCGGGGGTGTAAGGTTTAAAGATGCTACCATAGACCACTGTAAATCTGGACTGCGCACGGAATATCGGCCTGTTGCACAAGGGCCCCAAAGTCGGAGCGCCTGTTTTCAACTTCACTGTTCACTCGGTAACCAGGAAGGATATCGATGCGAATTTTCGTAGGTTTTCAGTTCCTAATAGAAAGTTGCTGATAGTGACGTAGTTTACATAGGAGTGAAAGAAGAAACTATAGGAGATGATAGGAGTATATAGGAAGTAAAGAATAGGCTGTTATGGAGATGTTGAGGTTAGTGGAGATGAGTGTAGGGGGTTGAAAGGGTGTGAAATGAGGTTACAGTGAGGTGGAGGAGGGGTTCTGGGAGGAGGGGGTTAGTGGCCGAGGTTGAATATTGTGGCTTCGCGAAACTGGTCACGTAATTTTAGGTTATGTAACAGTGGTGGTGAATGTTATGTGTGTGTGTGTGAGGTGATTAAAACCATATGAGATGAAGTTTATGATGAGTCTCGGATTTCACTCACCTCACAAGTCACAATACCTAATAACCTACTCAGTAATAACTCACAACACTTCTTAACCCACTCACAACACCTCATAACTCACTCACAACAAATCATAACCCACTCACAACGAATCATAACTACTCGTAACCCACTCACAACACATCATAACCCACTCGCAACAAATGATAACTACTCATAACCCACTCACAACACATCATAACCACTCATAAAATCTATAACCCACTCATAACCCCTCACAACAACTCATAACCCACCCACAACCCACTAACAACACCTCATAATTATTAATAATATCTTATAACTCTAACAACACCTCATAACAACTCACAACCCACTTTAAACACCTCACAACCCACTCACAACACCTGCCACCTTAACTATCACTCCCTACCACATGCACAACCACACTTCACCACAACCCATTACAACTCTCACTTCCACACCACTCCTAACACCAGCCTTCTATCCCCCCACCAGTGGGGCCCCTATGCAGCTTGGCGATTTCAAAACACTGGCGCGTAAACAGTCCAGAGATATAGTGGTCTAAGGTGCTACTTATTTTGAGGTGTTACCTATCTTATTTAATTATCCTTGATGAGGGCTGTAAAATCCACTTAAAATCTTTCTCTGCACCGTCGAGTGGCCTAATAACACCCACACGCTGCCCATTAACTCTACAAGAACTACCTCGTGTAGGCCTCTTGTAGCTTCCTTATTTTCTTATGTTCATATGTTCTACCTTTGATTGAGAGGGCATCAGAGGACACAGGGTGTGGCATGAGCCTCTAATCACAGGCGTCACTATAGAAATTATGTCTGCGTCACCACGGGCGAGGGCTAACCATCACAGCCCTTTAAGTGAACCTCCAGGGCCTACCATCCACCCTGGAAACTCACGGCCTAACGACGCTGTAGGCGCCGTGCGCGCGCACACGCGCGCGCCACACACACACACACACACCCCACACGACCACACACACACACCACACACACCCGACACCAAGATACCACACACACACACACACACACGTAATGCTGCCCAAAAAAACATCAGAGAGAGGAAGAAAAAAAAGTTGGCAAAATAATATTTAAAGTAGTAGAAGAAAATACGGAGAAAAGAAGAAATAGTCAGAGATACATACGTTAGGAAATATGAGGAGGGAGGGCCCGCACCCTTCAATTAAGTTTAATTACAACGACAGCAACCAGATATATTGGCACTGGTTCGACAAAAAAAAATCAATAGATATGGTTTTCTGGCTAAATGAAAGCTGATTATAGGAATCGACCTTGCTGAACTCGAATCGATGTTTCAATTACTCTTATCAATGTCCCAGTTTTTTTTGAGAACCAGACGCAATTCATGAAAAATATGGGTAAATCAGCAGAAATAGGTTTCACCAATGTTTTAATTTTAAACTCTTAATCTTTTCTTTCTCGCAAGCCTATTTAGGGCATGCAGTGTTTTTTTTGAGTCAGTGTGGTTTGTGCATGAGCAGGGGAGGGTGTGCGCGCTGCAGTAATTGGCCGAGGGGTTTAGCAGGGCTGTGTATACATTTTCACCTACTGCCGTACATCTATTGACATATGTTTAAACATTTTATTTTTCTTTCATATGATTATGTGTTTGCTTTAGTGGAGTCCTAATTTGTAGTTGGTTATACCGTTAATAGTACCTTGTACCGTGCCTGTGATGGAGCACCGTAACTGTGTGAATGCACGACAGTTTTTGTTTGTTCATATGTGGGAAGTTTTACCCCCTGACAGTCTGAAGAAACCTCTTTACAAAGAATTTTAAAGCACTTATCTGCATTCTTCAAGTGCCCGTCTAGGTGATCATATAAGAAGTGGGTCCCCTCACGTAGCATGCAACCCCTGTGTGAACCCCTTGAATGATTTATGGATGCGTGCAAACGCCATCATGCATGGCATCGCATTCCCAATGGTTTTGGCGTGAACAAAGGACCAGTACTGACTGCTACTTCTGCCTCAGCTCACATCAAGATATTCAAGTAAAAACGCGAGCTCGAACAGTATCCTGACGTACCTTCTGCATCAGCCTGTGCCATGTCCCCTGATCTCCCAGTTCCAAATGTTCACAATTGCAAGTGCTATAAGTGAAATCAGAATTCGACAGGAGGATAATCCCATGGATACAGACTTTTTCAAGAAATGCAGACAACAGAGAGCCCAAATTGCATCAGTCCAGGAAATCTTCATTTACCTTGCTAGGGACCTAGACTAACCCAAGGAGAATTGAAGTCCTTGGATCTCGTCTCAAGGAATGAATTTACTACAAGAAGGGGTTCTCATCACCATGATTTTCGTCGTGACATAAAGAACTTTCAATATTCTTCAAGATGGAACACCAAGCTCTGTTTACTGCTTTGATGTTGGACACACTCATGGAACCCTTTGTTATCTCACACTTATTATAAGATGAGTGGCGGCTGTTCATAGATTCAGGAAAAAAACACGCTAAAGGGCCGTTCTTCGCATAAGGAACTACTCTTCGATTGTTCCACACTATTGTGCATGGCCATGCAATGAGTGAAATTTGATGAAACTATGACAGACTTTGTTTGCTCTGTTAAATATGAGAACATCAGTGGAATCGTTTGGGGACCTGAAGGTAATCTCCTTGCTTCTAGACTCCAGTAGGTTTCCACTAAAGACTTTTTTTTCTTTGTTTGTGACTCTAGAGCAGACAGCAACATTACAACAAAAGGAATCGGCCAGCACGACCGAATGACTCACCTGGCCAGTGTTTTGTTCAACTGTATTAAACCTCTTGTTGACGTGAAAAGGTGTACTTCATCCATTCCTCTGCAATTGGGTTAATGAAAAAATTTGTGAGCCACTGGACAAAATGGTGCTGGCTTTCAGTAATTTGATAGCAAAGTTTGAACGCCTGTATCTGGAAGCCAAAGTACAGCAGGTGTTTTCAATGGCCCTCAAATTTCGTCAACTACTCAATGATGATGACTTTGTAAAGAGCCTACTGCCTGGAAAATCTGCTTGGAGAGCTTTTTGGCTGTTATAAGGAACTACCTAGATATGTTCAGCATTCGAATTATGAGGACTTGGTAATGACTTTTGAGAGTTACCATGGGCGCTTGTGGGCTCGATGTCACGTCAAAATCCCTTTTTCTATTCACATCTTGATTTCTTCCCAACGAATCTTGCGCGGTCATGATGAGCATTGGGAACGTTTCCCACCATGACATTGCCCACCATGGAAAGCCGATACCAAGGACGATTCAGTCCCTAACATGGATAGTGTCATCTATTCGGATGCTACAACGTGAAAGTGCTGCTCCTTACCAACGACAATAGCAACTACATAACCTTCTGATGTACTATGGAGCGATGTGAGTACTTTTTGGTAGTGTGTAGGTATAGTTTTGATCATATTATATTTAATACCATTTGAGATCTTGACTGTTTTTCTTCTGCAGAACAGTCGAGATCTGACTGTTCGTCGAACTAGCCGCATCTTTTCTCATCAAAAAATCTCGAAGTTTGTGTTCCAAAATACAGATATATATATATATATAGCGTAAAGTCAAAATTTACTGTGATTTGGCATATATTTTCCAATATTTCCAAGATGTGGCGCACATTTTCGGATATATTTGGAAACATAATTTAGTATATTTTTTGCACAGGAGATTGTACAGTTAGGGTCCCTAATAAGCCGCAGCTACCACCCATTTAATTACGAGTAATTTTATTTAACGTAGGGGGATTGTTTTCAATTAATTATATAATTATATTACGAATATAATTAGAATAGCTATGAAAATTTAAAATGCCGATATTTCAAAAACTAGCCATGCTAGGACAAAGCAATGCCTTTTTTGAAATCAGCAGTGAAAATGCTTTCCACCCACATCAACAATGAACTCAGAACATTTTTTGGTGTGTTTCGACCAGGTTGTCTAAGGCAATGGAAACGACAAATACAGAAGAATATAAGAAGTATGTACATTAGGAAGAAAAGCCAGATTAAATTTACTACTGTTAAAGAAGTCAAAGAAAAAAACTAATTTGGAACGGAAAGGAAAAACGAAATTCTATTGGAAGTTTTGGCCCAAAAAAATGAAGAAGTGGTATCTAAAAGAAAAAAGTAAGGAAGACAGTTAAAGGGAAAATAAAAAAAGGATGTGGTATCGTACAAAAATAAAAAAGGGGCTATGTAAACATTAACAGAAGTAAACGTTACTGAGAGCCAAGAAACCAGACATTTTGGGTTTAGTAAAACGAAGCTGAGTGTTTCGAGGAGTGCCATTTGGGGAGGGTAAATTTAAAAGTAGGGAGGCAAACAGAAACAGAAAAGGGGGAGGTGGTGTAATGGTTTTAAAACAAGGAAGGATGTGGTAGTGGGGGAAGTGGAAAAAGGAAAAGGGGATGGCAGAGGTTTTAAAGGGTAGTGTTGGTGATGAAAAAGGAAGAATAAGGACTTGTACTCGTATACGTTTTACCTAAGACAAATTCCTGGGGAGAGAGAGTATGGAGACATGATGAGCACGGCAAATTTTTTAAAAAAATATATGGAAAATTGTGAAACGTAATTATGAGGGATTTTAACTGCAAAGAATTTTGGGGCCCAAAAATGGATACGAAGGAGGAAAAGTCATGGGGGGGACATTTTTTGGTTTTGGAATAAATAACATCATATCAATGGATTAAAGAGAACACAAGATCAGAGGTGCGAAAAACCTAAAGACTAGACTATATGAGAAAGAACTGGAAAAAGTAAGAAAAATTATCATCCCCAAAATTTAAAAGGTGACCATGATTATTAAATTTTGAAGTAAATGATAGCAAAAAGGGGGGGAGAAGAGAAGAACCAAAAGAAAGAACATACAATTATAAAAAAGCAGATTTTGAGGATTAAAAAATTTTTCGGAGAGACAGATGGAGTAGTTTCCATGCAAAAAGGAGTACCCAGAAAAAAGGGGGATAGTTCACCCCGAATTTAACAAAAGGGAAAAATAATTATGTTCCAAGGATAGTTATCAGAAAAAAGAAAAAGAAAAAGGTTTAACAAAAAAGGGAAATTTAGCAAACAGAAAGAGAAAAAACATGGAATAGTTGGGGGAAAAAAAAAGGGGGTATCAACCTATGGGAGAAGTGCAAAAAAACTAGAAAGAATTGTAAAATGAAGAGAAAATAAGTAACTATGAGAGAAATATAATAAAAAAAATGTAAAACGAACCAAAAACTTTTATAGATATATAAAGGAAAAAGAAAAACAAGGCAGGAATAGATAAGGAAGTAAAAGGGGCATAGTTACGAAATATTACAACGGCTGAGGTGTTTAAAAGTGTTTACAACGTTTTTAAAAGAAAAAATAAAAATTTAAAACGAAAAATAATAGAAAAGAAAATAAAAGGGAAAGAATAAAAGAAATTTAAATACAAGTAAAAAGGCAAAGGAAAGTCAAGATGTGAAAAAAAGCCCGGCCCAGATGGAGTGTCAAATTGGTGATAAAAAGGTGCAGAACCGCTAGCGGGAAAGTTACATAGTGAAATTTTGAAAATTCACTTAGGAGAGCGGGTCCCGCTTGTTTGGAAAAGGAAAAATTTGTGCCAACCCCAAAAGGGGGAAAACAAAAAAGAACCACTAAATTAAGGCCTATCATTAACAATGTAGTGGTAAAAAGTGTGAAAAATTGTGAAGAAAAAGGGGTTAAAAATTTTTGGAAAGAGACAAACACACTCGCGGGTGGCCTTTGGGTTTTAGAGGGGGAAGTATGTCAAGGAATTTTTTAAAGTTTTTACTCGAGAGTGATCGATGTGAACAGGAAGAGGGGGTGGGTCACTGCATATAGTACTTGGCCCTAAAAAAGGCATTTGACGGGGGACCTCACAAGGACTGTTTGGAAGCAGAACATTAGGGATGAAGGGTGGTTTTGCTGAATGGATGGAAGATTTTTGAGCAACGAGAGATGAAAACAGAAATAAAAGATCAGAGTCAGAAGGTGCAGTGTGAAAAGGAGTTCCTAAAGGATCAGTATGGCCCAGTGATGTTTTTGGTCTATGAAATGATTGCAGAGGGAGTGAACAGCTTTTGATTTTTTTGCTGATGATGCTAAAATTTCTAAAAAAAGTAGAAAATAAAGAGGGTGTGAGGATTTTCAAAAGGATCTAGAAAGATTTCAGATGGAGTCAATTTTGGGAAATGGAGTTTTTAAAGCTAAAAAAAATGTAGTGATGGAAAGGGCAGTAGCAAAAAGAGACAGAGAGGAAAGTATTCGATGGGGGAAAAAAATGGATAATTAAAAAAAAGGTCAAAAAAGATTGGAGTATGGGAAGGATAATTTTTCACCTGGAAAAAATATAAACAAGATCACGAGAACATACAGTTGCTGAGGAATAAAATGGCATTCAAAATATCGGATGAAGAGTGTTAAAAAATTTATAAATCTTGATCGACCCAAGGTTGGAATATGCGGCAGTGATTGGTCACCACATAAAAAAAAGGAAAAAGAAGATTAGAAATACCAAAAAGCAGCCACAAAAATGGCTCCAAAAATGGAGATTTACCAATGAGGGAAAACTTTCAAGACAAACTCCCCAATCTGAGAAAGAAAAAAAAGGGAGTTTTATACATGTATATCAAGGGTCTTTAAAAATTGATAAAGAAGATCGTTTTTGTGGGACGATGAAATACAAGAGGGCATGAGAAGAAATTTAAAAAGGGCAACATGCAAGAGGGCATAAAAAAACAGCTTCCCCTTAGAAACATAGAAGCGGAAAAACTGATGCAAAAACTTAGCAAAATATCAGGGGCTTCAAAGGGGAAGCGGAAATATGATTTGGAGACGGGACAGTATGAAATAGCTCTTTTTCCTTATGTTTTCAACTAGGTAAATACAACTAGGTAAATACACACACACCAAAAAAACAAAACAAAAAAAACAACGTAATAAAAAAGAAAGAAAAAACGTTTACGAAGCAGCGTGAAACTTGGGGATATAATGCACGAAAGTCGGGATGCTAAGAATTTAGGACTCGGCGCGAAACTCGCATAAATCACGAAACTCGCATAGCGTGAAACTCGGGTGGGTACTGTAATGGCTGACATGCAAGGAGAATTTACGCCATCGACAGCTTTGCGTGGCCTTGATCAGGGTGGCGGGACAGTCACTTACTCCCTCTTATTGCCTTCTTGTGTTGCTTTTGCCTCCAGCTCTATTTCTGAGCAGGATCTTGTGTGGTCTAGGTATCACTCAGAACAATATGATAACTGTTTTTGGAAAGAAAAAACAGTGGTAATCAGAAACAAAGATTATGGCGAATCGGCAGGGTGCTTTTACAATAGAAGCATGGATCACTGAAAGTGTGTGTTACACCACCTATACATGGCTTGTATGTCACCATATGATTAACCCTTTCATTGCGCAAGGTAGACACTTTACACCTTGTCGTGCTGAACATGAGCTTTTTCAGTATTTTGGGTAATTTGTATTCTAATTACGCTTTTAAATGCTTATTATATTCTGAAACTTTTTCTCATTATAAAATAAGGGGGGTCCCGTTTTACACATCGGGATAGAAATAGATGATACGAGATGTGTAAAAATTGGGTCTATTTTCAATATACAGATCGAAAAAATCCAATGATATACATTCAAACTGGGGGAGTAAAATTTTCAAGTTAAAAAAGCGCGCCCTAAACCCCCTCCCCGGCTGGACAAGGGGGTTTTTGGTGACCCAGTGGGTCCCCCAGCAAGCCGTGACCTGAAGGGTAATTAAGCATATGGCGCGCCGACATTTAGGGGTAATAGCAGGTGTGCGGCCCCCCAAACCGGGCTGCAGTCAGGTCCCCCCTAGGAAGGGGACCGAAGGGGAAATTAAATATGGCACGGCCTGACCCTTTTGGGGGAATTAGTAGGGTGTGGTCCAACCTTGGGGGCCCCTCACTCCTTCTTTGTATAGCAACGTCGCCTCAGTACAAGTCTTTTTTGTTTTATGCAGTTTTATGTTTAATTAATGTGCGTTATTTTATTTTGTGGGATTTTTTCTTTCAAAAGCTTTTCTACAGAATAGGGAGTACAGTTGGGGAATATAGACGCTGTGTGTTTTTTGTTTGTATATTTTTTTAGCTTGAAAAATGTCTTTTTTTTTCTCTTTTTTTTAAATTTATGGGGTCCTGGAACCAAACCTATATTTTACCATTAGTTATGTGTTTTGTTATACGAGATTTTGCTTTATGAGTGTAGCGCCCCCCCTTTATAGGTTTCTTCCTTTGACGTTAATTCAAGAGGGCTCCACAATTCTGGCTATTATGCTGCCACCACCCACAATAAGTGGGAAAAAAAAGGTTATAAGATTAAGAGAATATGTTAGAACTAATGGGTGTAAAAGATAACAACTCGTTATCTTTATCTTAGTATATTGTCTGTTTACTGCTTCACCAGTAATTACTTCCCAACTCCTTCCTAACCTAAATCATTAACGTATCTCTCCACTTAATAATATGCTTAATGCTAACCACATTGACACGACGCGAGTATTAGCTCGTGCTCACGAACGTAATCATATGTACACTCTCTAAACCTAAATCATTAACTAAAGTTCCCGTCACTGATTTGCTGAGTCAAGTATCAATGTCCACACACTCCAGCTATGAGACTAATCCTTAGCTGTAATCCTGGTGTTCACACAGGCGTTCACAGGTGTTCTCCCCGGCTCATCCAGCCGTCTCATCCAGCCGTCTTTTCACAGCTACCTTGAACCCTTATCCAAGCCGTCCATCCAGCCGTCTTTTCCACAGCTACCTTGGACCCTATGAATAACACCTTCCATTAGTTCTCATGTTATCACAGATAATTCAATGAACCTCATCTACATCTCTACCAACACCTTGTCCCTGTACATACCTTATCCAAGGGTGAAAACCACACCTCCCCTGCACGACTCAACACTGTGACACGTGGACCGCTACAGCCAACTAATATGGCATCTCCCTTCCTCCTTGCCTAGCCAGCTGACATTGCCAGCTACCGCCGGTATAAAAATATATCACAATATATTTTTATATAGTGATTCAGAACTGAAGAGTGGAGGAAAATTACTCACTTCATTACTTGACATTTATATATTACGTTACCCCCTCCCATTCAACGTAAACTCTTCGTCAGTCATGAGTCAAAAGTTTTAACCCATTTTTCCACGTTACACGAGTATGCCAGGTGGAACTTAACTGCTCGTATCTTAGGGACCTCCCTGTACTGTAATGCTCCATAATTTGTAAATATCATTATTAAACTATTCATAATTTCACAGAGGTGCATACCGCGATCGGTAAATAATCCGCATACACTAGGGTCCCACATAAAGTGTGTTCGCATAAAGCGTTTCCCCTATAAAGCGAATGACCTAAAATATTAAAATTATTATTATTTTTTTTTTTTTTTTTTAAATTTAATTCCAAAATTTTCGTTAGGAACGAATTTGATCATATAGAACGATTCCGCCATCAAAGTAGGGCAAATCCAAGGAATTCTCATATAGAGATCCGAAATATCATCCAGAACATGAGCAGACCACCATAAGAAGGTACACTCGTCATTGTGGTTTGGTGTCGTCGTTGGTGTTTACAAGTTAACAGCTGTGAGTGGGCCCCGCCAGTTCTGGCATCCAAAGAGCCCTTCTCCTCCTTACCATCGAGGGCTGGGAGATTGCCTTTCAGTGGGTTCCCTCCCACGCTGGTATCCCAGGCAACGAGGTGACTGATTCTGCGGCCAGGATGGCCTTAACAGATGTAAACACAACCCCCTTCCCTTTGCCGCTCTCCGCAGCTAAACGCCTCATCTCCCGGGTTTGCCGCTCCACCTGGAATAACACGCTCGGTGATACCCTCCGCATCACCTCCATGGGCCAATACCGCAGTGACTCTTTCCCCCCCAGATAAGGACAAAGTCCCGCATCCTGGATGTCACCCTCACCCGCCTCCGCCTGGGGCACACGACACTCACGGCTCACCTGCATTGTCTGTCCCCTGACCCCCACTGCCCCTGGTCATGAATGTTCCGGAGACTATTGAACACTTTCTACTGCAGTGTCCGCGCTTACACTCACACTGTGTAGTGCTACAGTCTCAACTCCTCGCCCTGAACGTCACCACCTTTGACCTGCCCACCGTGCTGGCGGCGGCTGGCGTTCCCCCCTCCTGGCAACACGCCGTCATCCGCCTCACCTGTATCTTCCTGAGGAAGACAGGTCAACTACCGCGCCTGTGATAGCATCATAGGACATCACCAGGGCTCATAGTGTTCCCCAAGGGATCCTCGCAGCCCTAAAACAACAACAACAACAACAGTTCTGGCGAGGTACGCAAGCAAAAGTTAAGCTAGGTTTATGGCAACTTGCTTTTGAGTCACTAACCTAACCTAATCCCACACTTTAACCTCCTAACTAAAGCCAAATCTGCATTAAAAGTGTCCGCGGCAAGGGAAGAACAGAGGCGATGTAGGTCACAAGAGAAAGAAGAGTGAGAGGCACGCCGCACGTAGACAAACACTTGTCTCTCGCCTCCCTATGAACAACATGTCATTATCTCCAAAAGTTTGAGTCCAAAAGAATGTTTCCTAGAATCCAATAAGGTAAACAGAAACCATACTCCCAATTGTGTAGGTAATTTCGATCCTAGTGTAAAATAATACCATGTTCTGGTATGCATGGGTGTGAACAAGTATAAATGTACGGGTACGGGCGGGTGGACCGATCAACCAATATCAATTTTTCCCATAGGTTATGTGTTTCACATAGAGTGAATTTACATAAAACGACCTCATTTATCGACCAATTTCTCGTTTTATGTGGGACCCTAGTGTACTCCACATTACCGTAAGCGTACAGCATTTTCTACAGCTTATTTCTCTCAAATTGATACTAAATAAGGCAAGAGTTTAAATTTCCCAAACTAAACACTCCTGCTAATCTGGGCGGAAGAAGGAGGGACACAGCTGACTGGTAGCCTCGACTGGCGCCCCATCCTTACCCTTTCCTGCCTCGCCCGCTCCGACATGATGCCAAGTAGCCTTTTACATTATTGCTTATTACAGCCCTGCTGTTCTCATGTACTGCTTATTTGGTAAATAACCTGTTTATTAATTGTGTAGTTATAACTTATAAGATACTGTAATTGTCCATAACTAGTAGAAATTATGATCAAATAATTCATAATTTCACCGGGGGGCATCCACGCGAGTGCATATCGCATACCTCCCTCCATACGCCGCCTACCGCTGGCCGTGAGTTACATGACAGCTGCCGTAATTCTTTCTCACTTCATGTCACGTAAAGGAAAGCATATATGTATAGAAAATTTTCTACTTAGAGTAACACGTTCTTTCTCCTGTATCAATATTTGCAGAAACTCGTGTTACACCCTGTACGTATACAAGGGCGGGAGATTCAAGTCTGACTAATGGTCGTAGAGACTATTTAGCACTAGCAGCAGTGGCGTCGCAGCGATGATTTAGCAATGAAAGGGTTAATTAAGTAAAGATATTATGTATTTCTTATTTTATCTATCCATAATAGAAACATTTCCAGTGAAAAGGGTACTGTGTACTACATAGAGCATTTTTTTCTTTCAATGGCCCTAGTTCAAGGGATTTGAAAGATTTTGTTATGAAATTGTAACTTATGAAAGTCTCATAAAAGTCTGAGGAGATGTACGCTGCCACGCTGGTCCTGGTGGGTGCTGTCCACGCTACACCTGAGGTTTCATATTACATTAAACCCTCACTATAACGGACGGCTTAGGGGGAGGAGTCATCCGATATATCCAATAATACGTCCTATCCAAGCAATCCTCCCATGAACTCTAGATTTCAAGCACAAACATAACCTAAGTTATCTCTGAGGTTTTATATGGAAAAATCAATAGCTTATGTAGTTGTACCTGTAAATAGAATGCTGTAAGAAGTTGTACATGCAATTACAATGCAGTACATATAATAAGAATTAAGCATAATGTGGTACTCGTACAGCAAACTTACCGGATTCACGGCGTCGGCGCTTAGCAGCTCTCCTCTTATCGCTTTGTTTACAATGCCGTTACGCAGCCTAAACCTCCACAGCCAGCCAGCAATGCACTTAGAGTGTTCATGCCCCAGGTGAATAGCAAGCCTTTCTGCAGCATGCTGAATATCAACTCCACGCACAGGAACACCCTCAGCTCTCTCCTGAGTATGCCACTTATACACGGTTTTGTCGAGATTTTTGAGGGAGAGCCGCTGCTTACAAAGCATCCAGGCCTTTCTTACCACTCTCCAGTCCTTTCATGGCTTCTTTGATCTTATCCTTAGCCTTGATAAGATCATGAATTGTGCCTCTCTTGATTTTATATTTCTCCATCAATTGGCCCCATGCATGACCTCTGCTCAAATTCTTTAATAATCTTCCACTTTTCACTAAAAACTTTCACTTCATGTCTTTTTTTTCCTTTGCCTGAAGTAGAAGGGGTAGATGAATTTGAAGCCATTCAAGATGGTAGGCAGGTAGGTAGGTCACACGTGGAATGAGAGGTAACGCCAGTGAGAGAGCTACGGCGAGGAAAAAATGCACAGTATAAGCGTTGAATTCAAACTAAGAGAGAGGGTGAGGCGGGCCTGGCAAACATGATCCAGCCTGCACGCTCGCATGTGATGGCTGGCTGTCCGGCAGCCGACTGGATTTATCCCGAATATAACGGATTAAATCTGTTATATTCGGGAATAATCTGGTAGTCATTGGCCATCCGTTATATTCAGGTCCATTATAGCGAGAGTTTACTGTACTCACATATGTCCGAGTTTTATGAAATTTGTTAGCCCAGATCATTGTCCAGGGAATGCAGGGTCTAAGTTTAAGGGGCTCAATACTGTAATTGTTGCTTCTCTTGCTATCTTCTACCATTATTTTCATCAATGCTCTTCTGAACTTGCTAACTGCATGCCTCCCCCACTCCCGCGGCCTCGCTGCATAAGACTTTCTACTCATTCTCATGCCTATTCTGTCCATATCCCTAATGCAAGAGTTAATCAGTTATCTTCACCCTTTCATCCCCTTCACTGGTAAACTCTGGAACTCTCTTTCTGCTTTTATTTTTCCATCTTCCTACGACTTAAATCTTTTCAAGAGGGGAGTAACAAGACACCTCTCGAACTAAATAGGCCCCCCCCCCCCCCACTTTTTATATTCTCTTACTGTCTTCTTTATAGGGACTGGCAATAGGCCTTTAGACGCAGAGGCCAGAGGTCCCATGTACTGATATGTTTACATTTTTTCCGTTTTCCCGTGCGGGCAACATGGGTGACTAATCATTTTTTCGTAAATAATTTTTTTCGTTTACTCCACATAAGAGCCCCTCTCAGTAATGAAGTTACTTTCATAGTATCATGAATTACTCACATACATATCCCATACACTTCAATCTCCATGTTAATCACAATCTTCGTATATATGAATGAATATCTGTAGTACTTGTATATGTCTTATACAGGATTAATATGAACGTGATAAATATGAGGTACATCAGTATTGTTGTACAAGTGAAGTATGACTGTAAGAAAGTTACGGATCCAAGTGGCATAGCATATGTATATAGAAATCTTCGAAAACTGTATCAGGAAGATACGCTGCCAGACGTACGATCGCACGGGAGGCGACCAAGGGAGGGAGGGGGTGCTTGGGATAAAGAACACGTGTTTTAGTCTGAAGAAAGTGTCGTACCTCAGGCATCAACACACTGCTGTACACATTAATGTTTCTTATATACTTTGCTGGTATTCGTCAGTTGCATTTATATATATGTATAAATCAAGAAAGTTCTCTCTGTGTAGGAAAAGTTGTATATTTCTGGCCCTTCATACTATAATAATCAGGAATAGTGGGCGTGCAGTGAATCATTTGACAAATGCTTATTCTACGATTAAAATGTCCCATTTTCATTAAAAACATGCGAGAAAATGATCTACATATATTAATGTAACGAAACAGCAACAGAAAAGGTCTTATAGTAAAGCCCGCAATAGTACTTTTTTCCCATGAAAAAATAGAAATACTGGCGTTGTGTAGCAACCCCAGCTTTCAATGTCTATTCACCTATTAAGTGGGCTTTTTGTTACTTCTGTATTTTCCCCCCCTTGGCCAGTCCTTTGTGATGTAAAAGAGAGAAAAAAAAGAAAAAAATTGACAAGGATAGCATCAACATTGATATTACTGGTCATGTGTATGGTTCTTATGGGTTCCTGGGTTGAGAGTGTGTGGTGGATTGCTCCAACCGTCGCAAGTTTGCCATTACTGACTACTCGAGTAATGTGGGGTGAGGGTGTTTGCGTCTGATAACGAAACACCTTTACCTGTCCTAGGAGAGAGTAATGAAGAATTTCCTGCCCATGTACACCACAACTGGTATCAATAACTTTTTGGCTTTAAGTATAACTAGGCTTGTCTAAGGTTTATTGGTTCCTTGCACTGACGTCACGATCTAGCCAAATGCCGCCTGTCGGCGCTCTGATTTTCTAGGTGGAGGACCAGCAGCTGGTCGGCGAGGCTGAAGATGTCAACAAATATGGTCATTTTCCCCTACCAAATATATGTATATCAGTATAAATGATATACTGTTATCTTCGGAAATGTTTGTTCTATAATATTATCACATAAAACACAGTAAAACACACGAAAGAAATGTCATTATGAGACTCTGAAGAAATATGCATGAACTTAACCCGCTGAGTACCAGCTAAATATAATAAAAAGTACACCCACAGCCCAGCAGTTTTTTTTTTTTTTTAATTAAAAAGGTGAAAAATGAAAAAAACAAAAATTATTACTCACCTCAAAAAAATGGGGGTTTTAGGGGGGGTGGGGCACCCTCAGACATCAGCTGATGCTGGTCCGGGTTAAAGTTCCCGCGTGCCTGGCCCTCAGCTGAGCGCGCAGCATTGCAGATGTACGATGAGTCCAGTTTTCGGGTGGCAGTTATTTTCACACCACCCGAGCATCATGTGTGCCTTCATAGTTCATATACCACGTATGTATCACATAATGTTATAATAAGTCACTTTCAAGTGCGATAAGTGGGCATAGTAAAGTTTTCTAAATGAGGACGAGTGGCAGTCCGCCCTCGCGTCCTGGTAACCATGGCGACGGGCGGCCATGATGGATTTGTACCCTTTCTATCTGTATCCTTGTGTAGGATGTCCTTTGTCCCTCAGTAATGACTCATGCGCATCCCCCGTCCCAACAAGCCTATGCTTGAGGGTTGCCACGTATATAAGGCATATCTCATGCCAATCTCAAGTCAATAGCTACCATAGAACAGGAGTAAATAAGGTCTAAAGTCGTGGTGCGATAAGCGGGTATAGTGTTTTTATCACTCCCCTACATCAGAGCTAGGCCCGCAGGACCGAAGGGGTTGCCGAATATCACTACATATTGACAACACCCTTACAAGTATCCCACACAAATTTCAAGCCACTAGCTTGCATATTAGCCACATACTTGCCACTAGCCACATACGAACGGAGTAAATAAGGTCCAAAGTTGCAGCGAAAAAAGTGGATAAGCTCGCGCCTCTAATCTGCCACCCACCTACCCGAGCGGCGTGCCCATGCAGTTGCTGGGTACCGCCACTGTTGCCCCACATATTAAGGAGTGCCTCACACCATTTTCAGGCCATTTCTTACCATAGAAGCCGCGTACCAGATTTTTTAATGGCGGACACACAGGGTGCGTCGCTGGGACTGGGCGTTACATACATAGTGGATGCATCACGATCACGTGCGTCGCTGGTATCCAGCGGGTTAATATTCACTCAAGCTCGTCGCCATTTAAAATTTTGCGAGACAACTTATAACATGGAGCATATCAATAGAAGCGGAATCGTATTAGCTTTCCATTGATATATTTCGTTTTCTGATAAATTAATTAGCACCATGCATAAATTAGGGTTAACTAAATAAATAACATCATCAATTGGAAAATTACCAGCCCTTACCCTTACGCCAATTCCACCCTTACCCGCACTGCACGGTGCTACGCTGCATAACACGCAACTTGAGTACTTCCTCAGTACTCAGTACCTCATGACTTACCTTTTACAAGTATTTCAAATACCATAAGATATTCAAATAAACTACATGGAGGTCCCGTTATACGAGCATTCGGTATAAGAGAAATCAATGATACGAGCTGAGTAAATTGGGGTCTATTTTCAATATACGAGATCGAAAATCCAATGCTACGACATTCAAACTGGGGTGAGTAAAATTACCAAGTTCAAAATGCGCGCCCTACCACGTATGCATCTGGGCTGTATGATGATGTACAATGATTCAGATGCACAGAAACGAGTTTGTGGGCAGTGGAAGAGGTCTGCGCACCCCTCCCTTGTCCCTTACCTACCTAACACAGCGTTCACACACAAGTTTATTACGGCGGGAATGTAGGTAAGTACAGCGGAGTGATGCCACGAGGAACACAGGGAGAGGAGTGATGTGTTGCCTCTGTCATGGTAGGTAGGTAACTGCCTGAATACAGGACTCCCGGGCTGGACAAAGGGGGATTTGGTTGACCCCAGTCAGGTCACCCATAGCAAGGGTGACCTGAAGGGTAATTAAGCATATGGTGCGGCCTGACCTTTAGGGGTAATTAGCAGGTGTGCGGCCCCAACCTTGGGACCCCTACACTACCCTCTCTTGTATTAAGCGGCGTCCCCTACAGTACAACGTCTTTTTTGCTTGTTATGCATGTTTTATGTTTAATTAATGTGCAGTTATGTTATTTTGTGTGCTATTTTCTTTTTCAGAATGCTTTCTCTACAGAATAGGTAGTGCAGTGTGGGTAATATAGACGCTGTGTGTTTGATGTGTTGGGTATAGTTTATTTTAGCTTGAAAAACATGTCTTTGATGGGGTCCTGGAACCAAACCTATATTTTACCATTACAGTCAAACCTCGATATAACGGACTAAAGGGGGGGAGGAGTTAAGGCCGATTGTCCGTTATAGCGAGGGCATTTTCCCAAGGGGGGAAAAATGTATGAAAAAACGGAAAAATTGTGAAATAAATGAGAAATAATCACAAACGCAACCAGACTGTGTAGCTATGTTGGGAGGTAAACAGTGACTGGCACTACATGCTGAATTTGGTCCGCTCCTACACGTGAAATAAATTAGAAATAATCACAAACACAACCAGACCGTGTAGCTAGTCAAGCTCAAGCTCTAGTGAAAGGTAAACAAATTACCACGAGCCAGATTCAGCCGTGGCTTCCAAACGTATTGCTTATTATCATGACTAATACTCATTATTATATATATTATATGGTTGTGAAGTGCAGTTCTATACACGTGTCACTATTTAGGTCAGTGTAGCACTGCGTGTCACCTTAGATAAGGGTGATTTAGGGTGTTTAGGTGACAGGGAGACGTAGCAGTGGCCACGCCATAACACTAATAGTCACTATTTCAAACAATACACACCTTCTACCACTAAATCACTAGCAACACAGGCTCCTTCCTTATAATATTATATCTTAATATGTGATACATCAAAACTCCTTAAAACCCAAGCATTCCAAAGTAAAATGAGAAAATATTACAATTACACACAAACCTCGATTTCCCGGACCTCCATTTCCCGGATATCGGATTTGCCGGACAAAATCTGAGGTCCGGGGATATGTCAGAGTCCCGGACAAATTATTATTATTTTTTTTTTTTTTTTTTTTTTTTAAATTTTACGTTGAAATGCCTGGTCCTGTTCGTAAATTGACAAAGTTGTCCGGCGGTCCGAGCGTCTCCTGTCACCCCTGGTCAGTGTCCGTGCCTCCCGCCAGGTGGCAGCATGCTCAGCGATCGTATTGTTTACATTTGGGCACACGACACTCACGGTTCACCTGCACAACCTCCATCAGTCCCCTGACTCCCACTGCCCCTGGTGCAGGAACATCTCTTGACACAGTTGAACACTTTCTGCTGCCTCCCGCCAGGTGGCAGCATGCTCAGCGGTCGTATTGTTTACATTTCGGCACACGACACTCACAGTTCATCTGCACCGCCTCCGTTAGTCCCCTGACCCCCACTCCCCCTGGTGCAGGAACATCTCTTGAGACTATTGAACACTTTCTGCTGCCTCCCGCCAGGTGGCAGCATGCTCAGCGGATGTAAAAGTCCGCGGCGGGGTAGTTGATATTGGCGGTTGCCGGACAGTAAATACTAGAGTAGGAAAAACGTCCGGGGGTGGGTAATGGCATCCGACTTCTTCTTCTTCTTCTTTTTCTTCTTCTTCTTCTCCTTTTTTAGAGGATAATTCCTGGACTTTTGCGGTTCCCGGACCTGTGCTCCCCCCTATTAGTCCGGGAAAACGAGGTTTGTGTGTATGTTGAGTTGACACTTCGAGCGGCGATAAGCGGTCTAATATGCACACAAAAAAAAAAAAAAAAAAAAGTCACGCAAATAGAGTGTTATATCCGAAGTCTGTTACATCGAGGTCCGTTATATCGAGGTTTGACTAGTTATGTATTTCGCTATACGAGATTTTGCTTTACGAGTATGCCAGTTGGAACCTAACAGCTCGTATCTTCAGGACCTCCCTGTACCGTATTTTATGGCTTATGACGCACTTTTTCCCCCAAAAAATACCCTGAAAAATACTCGTGTGTCTTTCAAGAAGAAAGTTGTAGTACTTCCTCAGTACTCAGTACCTCAGTACTTACCTGTTACAAGTATTTCAAATACCATAAGACATTCAAATCAACTAATCTGTCCTCGCGCTGGGATGTTTACGTTCCGCCTCTGGAGGCTCGGTAGATTGGCGCCAACAGCGCCATCTATCGTCTGCTAGTATTGATGTATTGATGTATCATTTACCACCAGGCTGTCACACATAACACAAGCTCTTTCCAGTCCTGGAAATTATCACCCATGTCGAATTCATCAAAACTATTTACTAATACGTACTATCGCATACAAGCTAAAAGTTGTATTATACGCCAAAGAACATGGGAACAGAGTAACAGAAAAACACTTCGGACCACCGCCTACCGAGAAAATTGGTAGATTTTACTTCCGCCTACCAGTAGAAAATCTTTTTTTTTAGATTTTTTTTCCTTAGAAATTTCTTTTCAAAATCTGGGTGCGTCTTCCAAGATGTTGCATCTTATAAGCCGTAAAATATGGAATCTGTCCTCACGATGTAATGTTTACGTTCTGCCTCTGGAGGCTCGGCAGATTGGCTTCTTCTTTTTCTTGTGACCTCTTCTGCTTAGGATCGCTTTGTAGGTCGTCTGTCAAGCTCGAGCTCGATCTTGACACATGTCTTCCTTCTATAAACTCTGTAGCCCTTTCTTTCCCTGCCAGCAACAGGGTTGGCGCCGTCAACAGCTCCATCTATCGTCTGCTACGGTAGTGTTGATGTATCATTTACCACCAGGCTGTCACACAAGTATCACAAGCTCTTTTCAGTCCTGGAAATTATCCCCCATGGTGAATTCACCAAAATGATTTACTAATACGTACTATCGCATAAAAGCTAAAAGTTGTACGATACGCCAAAGAACATTGGAACAGAGTAACAGAAAGACCACCACCTACCGAGAAAATCAGTAGATTTTACAACTGATTTTACTACCAGTAGAAATTTAGAAAATTGTTTATTTATATATATTTTTCTTAGAAATTTCTTTCCAAATTTTCTCCGACCATTATAATTAAGGTAAGGGACTAAGATGAGTGTATGTTTACTATATATTGATTATTGTAAAGGCAATGTATGTATTTCAATGTGTTAATATCGGGGAAAAAGTATAAAATTTCGGAGGTGTCCACCATAAGTACATTATAACATTGTTTTCTTGGATTCGTACAACACGATTTCGTACAACACGGCGTGCTGTGTCACCCATAAAACTGTGTTGTATGAGGATACAGTGTACAATCTAGAAGTTGTACGATATGCCAAAGAACATGGGAACAGCAGCAGAAAGACACTTTGGACCACCGCCTACTGAGAAAATTGGTAGATTTTACTACCGCCTACCGGTAAAAAATATATATATATTTTTTTTCTTATACATTTATTCTGCAATGTCTGCTAGTGTTGATGTATCATTTACCACAGGCTGTCACACATATCACAAAATCTTTAAAGTCCTGGAAGTTGTCACCCGTGGCGAATTAATCAAAATGATTTACTTATACTATCGCATACAAGCTAGAAGCTGTACGATACGCCAAAGAACATACAGAGCAGAAAGACACTTCGGACCACCGCCTACCGAGAAAATGATTCGGCAGTGGAGGAAGCAAGAAGAACTGAGAAAAGTTGGTAATAGGATGAAGCACAATTTACGTCAAGTACCAGCAAAATGGCCACAGTTAGAAAAGGACTGCATAAATTGATAATAGAACACAGAAACTTGGGTGTTGCAGTGAGTACGAAAATGATCATCTCGGAAGCAAGAAAACTGGCAGCGAATATGGAAGTAGAAGACTTCAAAGGGACTGCATCTTGGTGTTTTCGCTTCATGAAGCGAAACGGGTTAAGTTTACGAACAAGAACTAAACTATCCTAAAATATAAAAAGGCCTGAGGAATATGAGCAGAAAATAATGACTTTCCATCAATTTATCATATACTAGAAAGCAGAGCTTGTTCGAACTTAACCAGATTGGGAATATGGATGAAGTTCCTCTAACATTCGATGTGCCTTCTAATAAAAGTGTAGACGTGAAAGGTACAAAAGCAGTGACTATTAAAACCACTGGTCATGAAAAAAGCACTACACTGCAGTTGTAGCTTGTTGCGCCGATGCCACCAAACTACCGCCGATGCCACCAAACTACTGCCGATGCCACCAAACTACTGCCGATGCCACCAAACTACTGCCGATGCCACCAAACTACTGCCGATGCCACCAAACTACTGCCGATGCCACCAAACTACTGCCGATGCCACCAAACTACCGCCGATGCCACCAAACTACCGCCGATGCCACCAAACTACCGCCGATGCCACCAAACTACTGCCGATGCCACCAAACTACTGCCGATGCCACCAAACTACCGCCGATGCCACCAAACTACCGATGCCGATGCCACCAAACTACCGCCGATGCCACCAAAACTACTGCCGATGCCACCAAACTACCGCCGATGCCACCAAACTACCGCCGATGCCACCAAACTACCGCCGATGCCACCAAACTACCGCCGATGCCACCAAACTACCGCCGATGCCACCAAACTACCGCCGATGCCACCAAACTACCGCCGATGCCACCAAACTACTGCCGATGCCACCAAACTACCGCCGATGCCACCAAACTACCGCCGATGCCACCAAACTACGCCGATGCCACCAAACTACTGCCGATGCCACCAAACTACTGCCGATGCCACCAAACTACTGCCGATGCCACCAAACTACTGCCGATGCCACCAAACTACTGCCGATGCCACCAAACTACTGCCGATGCCACCAAACTACTGCCGATGCCACCAAACTACGCCGATGCCACCAAACTACCGCCGATGCCACCAAACTACTGCCGATGCCACCAAACTACGCCGATGCCACCAAACTACCCGATGCCACCAAACTACGCGATGCCACCAAACTACTGCCGATGCCCCACCAAACTACTGCCGATGCCACCAAACTACGCGATGCCACCAAACTACTGCCGATGCCACCAAACTACCGCCGATGCCACCAAACTACTGCCGATGCCACCAAACTACTGCCGATGCCACCAAACTACTGCCGATGCCACCAAACTACCGCCGATGCCACCAAACTACCGCCGATGCCACCAAACTACGCCGATGCCACCAAACTACCGCCGATGCCACCAAACTACCGCCGATGCCACCAAACTACTGCCGATGCCACCAAACTACTGCCGATGCCACCAAACTACTGCCGATGCCACCAAACTACTGCCGATGCCACCAAACTACTGCGATGCCAAACTACTGCCGATGCCACCAAACTACGCCGATGCCACCAAACTACTGCCGATGCCACCAAACTACTGCCGATGCCACCAAACTACTGCCGATGCCACCAAACTACTGCCGATGCCACCAAACTACTGCCGATGCCACCAAACTACTGCCGATGCCACCAAACTACTGCCGATGCCACCAAACTACTGCCGATGCCACCAAACTACTGCCGATGCCACCAAACTACTGCCGATGCCACCAAACTACCGCCGATGCCACCAAACTACTGCCGATGCCACCAAACTACCGCCGATGCCACCAAACTACTGCCGATGCCACCAAACCATACACGCCGATGCCACCAAACTACTGCCGATGCCACCAAACTACCGCCGATGCCACCAAACTACCGACGATGCCACTAAACTACCGCCGATGCCACCAAACTACGCCGATGCCACCAAACTACCGCCGATGCCACCAAACTACCGCCGATGCCACCAAACTACCGCCGATGCCACCAAACTACCGCCGATGCCACCAAACTACCGCCGATGCCACCAAACTACCGCCGATGCCACCAAACTACCGCCGATGCCACCAAACTACCGCCGATGCCACCAAACTACCGCCGATGCCACCAAACTACCGAACGATGCCACCAAACTACTGCCGATGCCACCAAACTACCGCCGATGCCACCAAACTACCGCCGATGCCACCAAACTACCGCCGATGCCACCAAACTACCGCCGATGCCACCAAACTACCGACGATGCCACCAAACTACCGCCGATGCCACCAAACTACCGCCGATGCCACCAAACTACCGACGATGCCACCAAACTACCGCCGATGCCACCAAACTACCGACGATGCCACCAAACTACTGCCGATGCCACCAAACTACCGCCACTGTTAATTTTTAAAAGGAAAACATTGCCCAAGGCGAAACTGCCAGACGGAATTCATGTTATTGTGCAGCACAAAGGTTGGATGGATGAGGCGGGGGTTAAAGTGTGGATGGATAAAGTGTGGTCCAAACAGCCTGGTGGCCTGCTACAGAAAAATGCACTGCTAGTATGGGATCAATTCAGTGCACACAAGATGGACAACACTAAAAAACTAGCAAGAAAAATGAACACAACGTTAGCTGTAATTCCTGGTGGCCTTACTCCCCAGCTGCAGCCACTAGATGTGAGCGTCAACAAACCATTCAAGAATAACATGCGTGAAGAATGGACTAAATGGATGGCAGAGGGAAGACATGAAATGACACCCTCTGGAAGGATGAAACGCCCATCAATAACTCAGGTGTGTGAATGGGTGTTCCTTTCTTAAAATTCCCTTCATTGTTTGATATTTATTACGTACATGTTTGTTACGTACAATAAAACCACCTTTAGACAAAAGATGTATTTATATCCTGTAATGTAGATGACACAAGTTGCCAGGACAACTATTTTTTCGATGTACAGACATGTGGTGGCGTTAATACTTACATTTCTACATCCATGATATCAGGAAAGTTAGAAGGGGGCTATCTGGAGAGTCTGTGTCATTTTGTGTCTTCATCTGTGTCATATTATGCCTATAAATGAACAAATTACAAAAATATCAACAGAGTGGCGACCTACACTAAGATCGCCAGCTAGTGCTTATGTTTTGAGTGTCCTCCTGCCGTCGTCGTCGCCCGAAGAAAAAAACGAGTAGCGAAATTTGAAACCGTATATACTTGTAGATACAAAGCATAAAACAACACTGAAACAGGGTAGATTATACAGTCATGATATAAACTACAGGGAAGTCCCGAGGATACGAGCAGTTAGGTTCCACCTGGCATACTCGTAAAGCGAAATTTTGTATAGCGAAATACATGACTAATGGTAAAATATAGGTTTGGTTCCAGGACCCCATCAAAGACATGTTT
This sequence comes from Chionoecetes opilio, assembly GCA_016584305.1. Lineage (NCBI taxonomy): Eukaryota > Metazoa > Arthropoda > Malacostraca > Decapoda > Majidae > Chionoecetes > Chionoecetes opilio. The sequence continues at coordinate 193,677 of JACEEZ010025993.1, forward strand.
TTCAAGCTAAAATAAACTGTAGCGGTCCCAATGTTGGGGCCGCACACCTGGCTAATTTCCCCTAAAGGTCAGGCTGCACACCTGGCTAATTAACCTTCAGGTCACGCCTTGCTTGGGGTGACCTGACTGGGGTCAACCAAAATCCCCCTTTGTCCAGCCCTGGAGTCCTGTATTCAGTCAGTTACCTACCAACCACTACAGTGAGAGGAACACCACTCCTCTCCCTGTGTTCCTCTCACTGTAGTGGTTGGTAGGAACTGACTGAATACAGGACTCCCGGGCTGGACAAAGGGGGATTTTGGTTGACCCCAGTCAGGTCACCCCAAGCAAGGCGTGACCTGAAGGGTAATTAGCCAGGTGTGTGGCCTGACCTTTAGGGGTAATTAGCCAGGTGTGGGGCCCCAACCTTGGGACCGCTACAAAACTATACCAAACACAATGTTTGAATGTCGTAGCATTGGATTTTCGATCTCGTATATTGAAAATAGACCCTAATTTACTCAGCACGTATCATTGATTTCTCGTATACCGAATGCTCGTATAACGGGACCTCCCTGTACTGTGTATCATCTTCAGTGGCACATAAAAATCAGTAGTGATGCTATAATTCGTAATATATGGTGCCTGGCGACATTAGGGCAGGTGGCGACTAAAGTGTTATCTACGGTAGATGTTTTTATTGTTTGTGTTTATTCCAAAAATCAGGGTGCATCTTCCAAGATGCAGTGTCATACAAGCCGTAAAATACGGTAACTCATTTTCACTGCTTTGTGCCATATGACCTCTGATGTCTGGCCCATTTCCCCCTTTTTAGCATTACTTACTTACTTCACTGCTTGAATTTTAGACCTTTGGCATTTGTTCCAACTCCAGGTCTCGCATGCATATGCCACTGTTGGAACATAGTTCTATCCCTGAATGCCTTCTTTACTTCGTTGCGAACTGTCTTTTCATCATACGACCTAATGATCCTTCTTTATTGAGCTCTCTTTTATCTTCCTGTCCATGTTTGTATACTTGAGCAAGATAGAGCCAAGGTACAGGCACTCTCTTGCCTACATACCTTCAGAGATACATGCTACTTATCTAATTTTTTTTTTTCTTCACATATTTAATTACCCCAACATTTCTCAGAAGTATTAGAGTGGAGCCAGTGGTGATGGTGATAGCAAAAACCATTGAGCTCTACCATTTAAGGCTGGTAGGATATACTGTTGTGTATTATCAGGACAAAGCTACACTGTGCCAGAGCTGGGCACTAAATACATTGAATGTATTTAAATACTAAATACTAAATACATGGGACAAATGTATTTAAATACTAAATACTAAATACATCAATTGTATTTAAATACATTTGTAAATACATTTTAAATATATAAACATTTTAACATGTCCGAAAAAAATGGATTTCCTTAGGATTTCCTTAGATTTTGGGTTTCCTTAGAAATATCCTTCTCAGGCCTAAATTTCCTAAAAAGGGAAATTTCCTTGAAAGTGGAAACACTAGTTCACTGTAACATCGGGATTGCCAGATAGTTGGGCGGATTTATGGTCAAATTAAATGATAAAAAAGTATTTACATTTTTATATTATGAGTATTTGAATACAATGTATTTAAATACTCATTAAAGTATTTAATTACTGTATTTAAATACATGACAACCAATGTATTTATAAATACATTTCTAAATACACAAATGTATTTAAATACAAATGTATTTCAATACGTATTTAAATACAAATGTATTTAAATACTGCCCAGCTCTGCACTGTGCTAACATTTTTTTACAATGCTGTGTACAGTATTTAGTATTGGCAAGAGTAATGTAGGAATTTAATACATTTCAAATTAAGTACAGACCCTACAAACCAATCATGTACATACGAAGGGAAGTGACTGTACTTAAATTCCTTCAACTCCTCCATAATCTGTTCATTCAACATTATTTTTCATTGTTTCTACTCTGGACTCACTACACTAATCTGCAAACTCAAACCCCTCACTGGTTTTTTTTTCTTTCAAATATCTATACTATCACTGTACTTTTGCCCACATAAACTTTTATTAACTTTGATATTCCTGTATAGCACATTTATAGAACTACTTTAAACAAATACATACAGACATAGGCAGGCAAAATATAATAACCAGTGGAGGATATGAAGATAGGAACAAGATTTTATCATGGATACCCTCTGAAAGGAATAGAAAAGAAAAATATATAATTCAAACCAGACTTTTAGGCCCAACAAGACTTTAACGAGAGTTGTGGAGTTGGCAGGGGCATATCTAGGGAAAGTAGCGGCTAGGGCAAGCACTGGAATTGCGCCCCTGGTGGTGAGGGTGGGGGGCGAGCGAAGTGAGCCCCTGCAGCTGGGGGGTCCGAGAAAATGTTCAAAATACACATAGCCCTCGTTTTCCTGGACTAATAGGGGGGAGCACTGGTCCGGGAACCGCAAACGTCCGGGAATTGCAACAGTCCGAGGCCATTACCCACCCCCGGACATTTATCCTACTCTAGTATTTACTGTCCGGCAACCGCCAATATCAACTACCCCGCCGCAGACTTTTACATCACTTTGTTGTTGTTTTAAGAGCTGCGAGGATCCCTTGGGGAACACTATGAGCCCTGGTGATGTCCTATGATGTTATCACAGGCGCTGTAGTTGACCTGTCTTCCTCAGGAAGGCACAGGTGAGGCGGATGACAGTGTGTTGCTGGGAGGGGTGGACGCCAGCCCCCGCAAGCAGGGATGGCAGGTCACAGGTGGTGACGTTCAGGGTGAGGAGTTGAGAATGTGGCACTACACGGTGGGAGTGGAAGCACGGACACTGCAGCAGAAAGTGTACAATAGTCTCAGAGACGTTTCTGCACCAGGGGCAGTGGGGGTCTGGTGACTGACGGAGGCGGTCAGGCGGTGCAGGTGAACCGTGAGTGTCGTGCGCCCAAATGTAAACAATACGACCGCTGTGCATGCTGCCACATGGCGGGAGGCCAGCCCCCGCCAGCAGGGTGGGCAGGTCAAAGGTGGCGACGTTCAGGGTGAGGAGTTGAGAATGTGGCACTACACGGTGGGATTGGAAGCGCGGACACTGCAGCAGAAAGTGTTCAATAGTCTCAGAGACGTTTCTGCACTAGGGGCAGTGGGGGTCAGGTGACTGACGGAGGCGGTCAGGTGGTGCAGGTGAACTGTGAGTGTCTTGTGCCCAAATGTAAACAATACGACCGCTGAGCATGCTGCCACCTGGCGGGAGGCGCGGACACTGACCAAGGGTGACAGGAGACGCTCGGACCACCGGACAACTTTGTCGATTTACGGACTGGACCAGGCATTTGTCCGGGACTCTGACATATCCCCGGACCTCGGATTTTGACCGGCAAATCCGATATCCGGGAAATGGAGGTCCGGGAAAACGAGGGTTGTGTGTATAAGCAATTCTTGGAGCATTTTTAATCCATATTCAAAACTATATTTACGTAATTTATTTGATTTGATGCCTCCCTTTTGATTAAGAAAATGTTTAAAATATGAGCAATTCTATATGCAGAAGACAGAGAAGTTGGCGGTGTCTTGCATCCGTCACGCTCCTTGACAAATTTCTTTTAATTCCCTCCCGGCGCTTCCTATGAGGAATGATTGAAAAAAAAAGATGTCTGGGAACTCACTTACGGCCTTGACTTCCTGCTTGCAGTTTTTCAAATCATTAGTCATTAATGGGCAGTGACCAGGACATATTGCTTCTTATCGTCACTCCCGGCTCGATTTCCCAAAACGTCACCAAAACATTTCGGGAAAGTGTTTTCGCTCAGTTGGATATGGGGTCTAAGCCACAGTTGACTGCAGACCAGATCACCCGTATTCACAGCTTATATAAGATCGGTTTTAGTTCAAAAGAAATTGTGAGGGAGACTGGGTTACTTCTTGTCATCTAGTCAGACTCCTTGATATCTGGTGTGTCAGACTTCTTGATATTTGGTGTGTCAGACTCCTTGATATCTGGTGTGTCAGACTTCTTGATATTTGGTGTGTCAGACTCCTTGATATCTGGTGTGTCAGACTTCTTGATATCTGGTGTGTTAGACTTCTTGATATTTGGTGTGTTAGACTTCTTGATATCTGGTGTGTTAGACTTCTTGATATTTGGTGTGTCAGACTCCTTGATATCTGGTGTGTCAGACTTCTTGATATCTGGTGTGTTAGACTTCTTGATATTTGGTGTGTCAGACTTCTTGATATCTGGTGTGTTAGACTTCTTGATATTTGGTGTGTCAGACTCCTTGATATCTGGTGTGTCAGACTCCTTGATATCTGGTGTGTCAGACTCCTTGATATCTGGTGTGTCAGACTTCTTGATATTTGGTGTGTCAGACTTCTTGATATTTGGTGTGTCAGACTTCTTGATATTTGGTGTGTCAGACTTCTTGATATTTGGTGTGTCAGACTTCTTGATATTTGGTGTGTCAGACTTCTTGATATTTGGTGTGTCAGACTTCTTGATATCTGGTGTGTCAGACTCCTTGATATCTGGTGTGTCAGACTCCTTGATATCTGGTGTGTCAGACTTCTTGATATCTGGTGTGTCAGACTTCTTGATATCTGGTGTGTCAGACTCCTTGATATCTGGTGTGTCAGGCTACTTGATATCTGGTGTGTCAGACTCCTTGATATCTGGTGTGTCAGACTTCGACCGTAAGACATTCTCTATAACGCATTTACCGTGATGACTTACACAATTTCATTCAATCACAATCCGTGAATCGTCAGGCTTCTTATAAAACCCCTGCCCTTAACCCTCTCTCATTCCGTAATTATATTTATGAATTCCTGCTCGTGGCAGCACGTGGGAGAGGCCTTCAGAAGAGCTTTTTTACTCGTAAAAAAGTTTACTTTCCAGTGTATTTTTTCCCCATACCAAATACTCTTATCAGTGTAAAAGTTATACAGTTTTCTTTGGATAGGTTTTTTCTATAAGATTATTGCATAAAAAAACTATAAAGCACACAGAATAAATGCCATTATGAGACTCTGAATGAATATGCATAAACAGTAAATTGACTTCAACTCTTCACTATAAAAAAAATTCTGAGAAAACTTTTGACGTGCTATATACCAAAAGAAGCGGAATTATATCAGTCTTCCATAGAAACCTTTAGTTTTCTGATGAGGGAATATCCACCGTGGAAAAAGTAGCGTAAACTAAACACTTCTCTCGAAACAATCAAAAGTTTTACTTTTTTCTCGATTTTTTCAGCAATGGTTTATGATACAGCTTTGAATTTTGTTTCACTGAGTAGAGTTCCTAAAAACAAAGAAAATGAATGTAAGCTTTTAGTACTATGTCAAAAACTTTTTTTTTGGCGAATATTTCTTGATCTTTTTATCAAACACCCGATAAATACAGACTGTATAAAATGTTCCCACCTTCTTTTCTCTAATTTTTTCTCACTAAAGTAATTTCTCTATGTATACATTATTAATGAATATTTTCTTCAGCAGTTCTGGGATGTCTTCAGAATATTCGTATCTGCAATATTTCCTGAGATATATCAGTGTAAACTTGACCATCTAATAGCAGTGAAATATTATTTAGAACCTATATATTTTGGTTAGATGGTTTGGAAAATATGCACGAAAGTTGTATAGATGATATGTCCACACTGTAAAGACAAGAATGCCACTAAGCGATAGTGTCTAGCCTCAATATTTTTGGAGATGAAGAAATTTTGAGCTGAAGCCAAACCCCACTCTCCTCTGCCCTGCTATAGTCACCGCCTTCTGTCTCATGTTTCCAATATTTGGTGGAATATACTGTAGTAACAAGAAAAAAAAAAGTTCATGCATACACCCACAAGTCCCACATACGTGCACAGTCAAGCATCACAACGATCGAAGATGCGCTTGTTTCAGTATATTTTTTCCAAACTCACTAAATAACCAATGTACACACAAAACCATATAGTGTAGGTGCAAACACGAAGTAATAAAAATTAAATGTGTGCATGTGTATATATATATATACACACAAACCTCGTTTTCCTGGACTAATAGGGGGGAGCACTGGTCCGGGAACCGCAAAAGTCCGGGAATCGCAACAGTCCAGGAATTATCCTCTAAATAGAAAAAAAAAAAAAAAAACGAAAAAAAAACGATGCCATTACCCACCCCCGGACGCTTATCCTACTTTAGTATTTACTGTCCAGCAACCGCCAATATCAACTACCCCGCCGCGGACTTTTACGTCCGCTGAGCATGCTGCCACCTGGCGGGAGGCAGCAGAAAGTGTTCAATAGTCTCAAGAGACGTTCCTGCACCAGGGGCAGTGGGGGTCAGGGGACTAACGGAAGCTGTGCAGGTGAACCGTGAGTGTCGTGTGCCCAAATGTAAACAATACGACCGCTGAGCAAGTGAGCATGCTGCCACCTGGCGGGAGGCAGCAGAAAGTATTTAATAGTCTCAAGAGACGTTCCTGCACCAGGGGCAGTGGGGGTCAGGGGACTAACTTAGGCTGTGCAGGTGAACTGTGAGTGTCGTGTGCTCAAATGTAAACAATACGACCCCTGAGCATGCTGCCACCTGGCGGGAGGCAGCAGAAAGTGTTCAATAGTCTCAAGAGACATTCCTGCACCAGGGGCAGTGGGGGTCAGGGGACTAACGGAGGCCGTGCAGGTGAACCGTGAGTGTCGTGTGCCCAAATGTAAACAATACGACCGCTGAGCATGCTGCCACCTGGCGGGAGGCAGCAGAAAGTGTTCAATAGTCTCAAGAGACATTCCTGCACCAGGGGCAGTGGGAGTCAGGGGACTGACGGAGGCCGTGCAGGTGAACCGTGAGTGTCGTGTGACCAAATGTAAACAATACGACCGCTGAGCATGCTGCCACCTGGCGGGAGGCGCGGACACTGACAGGGATGACAGGAGACGCTCGGACCGCCGGATAACTTTGTCAATTTACGAACAGGACCAGGCATTTCAATGTGGAAAAAAAAAAAAAAAAAAAAATTGTCTGGGACTCTTGACATATCCCCGGACCTCGGATTTTGTCCGGCAAATCCGATATCCGGGAAATGGAAGTCCGGGAAATCGAGGTTTGTGTGTATATATAACAAAATTACCCGTGTGTACAATTCATATAAAAGTCAACTCGCACTGCAGTTTCACTTTCTATATCATAACCTCGCTAACATACACATCAACCATTCTAGCTAATAGGCTATATAGGATATAGATCGCTATAAACTTTGTTCATGAGCTTGATCTGTCAGTTATCAACGTTAGATGATTATGTGTAGCCTATTCCCAGTACATAGTATCGTGATCTTCATTATATATGTACTGACATGTCATTCACATAAATTTATTATGCAACAAATACACGCTGAAGCACTGAACGCAGACTCTTGAGTCACTGGTTGGCCTTTAAATCACCGCCACTCACAATGCCCTGACAGACTGACTGCCGGGTGGCAACTAAATTATTTCATTTGCGCACTACCAAAATAATGCTTACAGAGGGCTGCCAGATAATTGATTTTCAAATAGATCAGCTTACTGAACACTTGCCCAAAAATGACGCAGATAGCGTTATTTATCGATTTTAGGCGAATATTTTTCTGCCGCGGAGGGCTGAATGACGCGTTTAGCATCATAGGTGTTCCAGACATCACTTCTCGAATGACGCATAACGCGTCATTGAATGCGAGGGGGTTAATTAAAAGGTTGACTCACCTCAAGATTCTAGAATTAAGGAATTATCCTGACACATTCACTAATGGGAAATCTTTCTATCAAAATGTCAGTTTTCAATCTGTTTCTGGTATTCTGCCAACAGTTGGCAGCAGCTATGTTTATGTTTAACAGAAACAAAGAGCAGAACAAGTAACTCCTAAATGAAATGTAGAAATTAGAAATACGACAGAACTTTAGCAGTAACAGGAAATATAACAGAAGGAGCTGTCATTTGAAAGGCAATAGCCCCACACGCATCCACATCATGTTTGAACATTTCTTTACTGGTGGTCAGGGTCAGGACTTTTTTACTGACTGACTTCTGACTACTGACGGAGTTATATATCTAATTCCTTTTGCACTAAATGGGATTCCTAATTTTTTTTTTCCTTGATTCCAAAATACAGTTTATGTTTTGTAAATGACCATGTGTTTGAAAAGACTAATGAAAAATCATAGAAGGGAAAAAACTGTTTGACAGAATAATAGTTATGTTTTTTTTTTTACATCACAAAGGACTGGCCAAGGGCAAAAAGTAACAAAAAAAACAGAATAGTTGCCAGTCCCAATATAGAAGACAGTAAGAGAGAAAAAAAAGAGGGGTGGGCCAATTTAGTTCGGGAGGTGTCTTGTTACTCTTCTCTTGAAAAGATTTGAGTTGTAGCAAGGTGGAAAAATAGAAACAGGAAGAGAGTTCCAGAGTTTACCAGTGAAAGGGATGAAAGAGTGAAGATACTGATTAACTCTTGCATTAGGAAGATGGACAGAATAGGGATGAGAATGAGTAGAGTGCAGCGTATGTATTATTAGTATTAAGTAGCAGGAGTCTTGTGCAGCGAGGCTGCGGGAGGGGGGGAGGCATGCAGTTAGCAAGTTCAGAAGAGCAGTGAGCATGAAAATAACGGTAGAAGATAGTAAGAGAAGCAACATTGCAGCGGTGATTTAAAGATTGAAGACAGTCAGTCAGAGGAGGGGAATTGATGAGACGAAAAGCTTTTGACTCAACCAAATGTATTATATGCCAATTGAATTTAATTCTTAGATGCATATCATTCTTCACAGATGTTCCCTTGTATATGGCTTCGTGCAACGGCCTCTATCAGGCAAGAAGAAGCTACAGCAAGTGGTATGGATAAATATAGCCCGCCATGCCTTTGTGCAGACCTGCCTCAACCTGCTTTGGCTGTATGGGCTGTCTCAAGTGGGGCCACTCAGAGCTGTGGTGTTAAGTGAACATGCCGACATCGTGGTGCTAGCAGTATGGGGTGCTGTGCTGAAAGGCAAGTCATTATTCTCTTGTGACATCCTGGTGCTAGCAGTATGGGGTGCTGTACTGAAAGGCAAGTCATTATTCTCTTGTGACATCCTGGTGCTAGCAGTATGGGGTGCTGTACTGATAGGCAAGTCATTATTCTCTTGTCACCAACCTTCACAGATGGGGAGTGAAATCTGTGTGGAAAAGGGTGTTAGTTATTTTTCTAGGGCAGTTTTTCTTATTTATGTATCAATTCGTTTATTAATAAATAAACCATACTGTGGAAATCCAGATAATACTGTAGTACTGTGTCCTAAGCTGTTGGGCTGATAACCTATTACACACTCACAGGTTTGTTACCATATTATACATTTTGAAAACCTAATGCCTTACCCGTTTATGTGAGCTTAATATTTGGTTTCAAATGAATTAATAATACACAATGCAAACAGACCACACCAATATTGTGTTCTGTAGATTTAATACAAAAGTCACATATACTAAATTTTTTAACTAAAAATGCACTGATGACGTTGATAATACTTTGCCACAATCCATGCAGGCATCGGTGGTCCAGGGAAGCTTCGAGGGTCTTTTTGGTTTGTGCTGGGTGTTTTGTCTTTAGTGCTATTTGACAATGACGCAGTCAAGACCACTGAGCACCCAGAGGGACAGCAGCACCATGGCATCAAGCACCTCCTCTACTACCTCTTGGCCTGGACCGGCCTCTCAGACCATGAGGTACACTAGGGTTCCGTGTCTGTTTTTGTGCTGGTACTGGAAAGCATTATGAATACATTTGAAGGAGAAAATTATTTTAGTTTTCATTTAATTGTGTGAATTTCTCGGTTTTATGCAGGAGCTAAGAATTTTTAAACCCCATGTACAGTTCCTTACACAGTATTCTTAAATGTAGGACAAATTACTTAACACTACAGACTGTCATCTCTGAGCATTTATACATTTTACCATAACAACATTTTTTTGAGTAAAAAAATGTCTTGTATCATTCATCTTTAATTTATTAACAGATATTTTATCCTATACAATGTTTGCTAATTTTTTTTAAATTATTATAATATAGATGGCATCAAGCATCATATAGTGATGGTAGAACATAATGACAGTGCTCACAGGCCCATTTTTATCATGGCACTGATCTCAAGCACGTAGCCCATACACTGGCAGCGTGCTTGAAAGTAATTGCGCTCTGACAATAAAGTTTATTTGCATTCGTATACTTACCTCTCGAGTCTAGAGTAAACAAAGTTTTTGTCACTGAGGTTTGTGATGTTTTCCTGAAACGGGTGTTCTCTTTTTACACCAAGATTTCTCCTAAAGTAATCATCTGGACCATTTCATCATTCCTGATTTAATGTAGTAAAAATATAGCCATTATCGAGTATATCAACAATATGTAGTCACATTTTGTATCCAGTCAGCTGTTTCTAATTAATCCGCAATAAAAATCTGTAAATTCTCCGAGCTTCCAAAACGCTCCTGACAACTAGCAGATGATGGGGCCATGACTCGATGACGTCTCACAAGGTACTCCCGGCTCGCGAGGGAAGCCTGAAGCATATATACACTGACAATAAACAAAGTACTTGAAGAATTTTGGATGTTTTTGATAGATGTTTTTGCAATGTGGTATATACGTGCATCCTTTACGGATGCAGCAAGAAAGCTGTGCCTTTCCAGAGAATTTTATGCACGTTTCCGACTGATACGGCAATGAGAAATGTGTGGAAAACGTTTGTGCGTCAGACGAGGGCAGATTGGACTGGGGAGCCATCGCAATGGGATGTGGGTGGGGAAACAGAGGTGGGTGTTGGTGATGAAGAAGGGGGTGGGTGTTGGTGGTGGGGATGTAAATGGGTTTTGGTAATGGAGTAGGGCGAATAATGGCAGATTCTTGAAGGTTTCGAGTAGGAACGAGAACTCACTCAAACATGCCAAAACAGCACAGATTGTATTATGTACTTTACTCACCAAAACATGGCTGATACTGAAGTCTAGAAATGCAGTACTACTGTACACTGACCAATCAGGCATCACTGATAGTAATAATCCACAAAATAATCCACTTCAAGGCTAGAGAGGCAACAAAAGACCACGTGGTTGAATGAGGGAGCACTCTGCGGGGAGATGTTAGGTAAAAGGTAAAGATGAGAGCATACGCTAAGCTGCGCGTGGCATTCGGTGCTCATCTCCGTGGCATTAGCCCTTAGAGCCTGTGGTGGATGAGGACCCGTTACCCCGGGACACAGGGCTAGTGTGACACCCGGATTACCACAGTTACCTTCCCCAGGTTACCCCAGGTACCCATTTATCAACCCCAAAAGGAAGGAAGAACAGCTGGGTAGGCGGGTCACCGACTTGCCCTGGCCCGGATTCGAAACAGGGCCCGCAGATTCGTAACCAGGCACGCTAGCCATTGCACCACGGAGGAGGGAAGATGCTGCCAGGAGAAAAGCGAGCGAAAGACTGAGGCAGCTGCGGCCAGCATGGGAGAGGTCGGACTGGCACTAATAAGGCTCGGATAATTCTAACTTCTGTTTGAATTATAGAAAGTTGTTGAAAAATTTGAACTGGCCTGAAACAGGTTGAATTATCAGAAGTTTGAATTATGCGGGTTCGAATTAGAGAGGGTTTACTGTACACACACACAAACACACACATATATATATATATATATATATGTAGTATATATATACCGTATTTACCGTATTTACGGCATATATATACCGTACCGTATATATATGCCGGCGCATAAGACGCACCACTATTTTACAAGAAGGTTTTGAGAAAACAAAAATATTGGTGCTTTTGAGGGAATTTTTTTTCTTAATAAATTTATAAAAAGTTATTTAAAAAGAAAAAAGATTTGTAGGGGAAAGCCAATGATTATGAGCATGTACCTAAATACAATATTCACTGTGCAGTGAATGTCAATGAAAAATTATACTAGTTAAAATGTTAAGGGAATGACAGGGTAACCAAAATCGGTCATCATTTATTGCAGGATGCCCCCACGAATTGATATTCTCATATTTTGCTACAAATGACATATAGCTTAGATTTAATGTTGTAGGTATGCCTTTGTTGCTTTTCTGCTATGTGTTTAGACTTTGTGGAAAATTTGCAGTATAGATATTGGTATTATTTTAATAGTGGGCTTTCAAAAGTCCTAGGACTCTTACCTACATCATCGTGTAGCTTTCTTCATTCTGAGTATTTTGAGCCCCATTTCCCATGGCGCAATTGAATAATAATGGCATTACACGTAGTACCGAAAAATCTACCGTTTTTTCACCCAGAAAGTTAAGTTAGGTAAAATCAGATTGGGTTTGGGTTTTAGAGGTGGGGTTTGGTTTAGTAACAGATGAATAGAGAAAAAACGAAATACCAATAATATGGCATTGTGAAGCGTAGCAATGTTTGCGGGGCGGACCTGGAGGGGCAGGTTGCCCCCCCCCCCCCACCCCACCCCCATGTAACAAACATTGATTTCCGACAAAAACGAGAGCCAGATTAATTCAAAACACATCAAAACTATTCAGGAAGACTAAGTTTTGGCCTCGAAATCGGTGGTTGCCCAATAAAAATATTTACGAAGATATTTATGTAGCAGTGTAAGGTAACCATCTCTACCTTGTTGTTATTGTTATAATTGTTGCAGGGCACCGTTGTCGAGATCGACGATATTTGCCCTGGTTTACACCTATGAATCTACCACAGTCGCTAGGGTTGATTAGTCTTCTTCAGGAAGATACAGGTGAAGGCAGATTCACACTCTGAAATCACGGCAGCGTTCCGTCAGCCGTGCCTTGTATTCACACTATTTGTCACGGTTCCGTCATTTTCGGCAGTTTCTGCACACCCTCTAAGCAGACATGGTGCCTCAGAGGCTATGGTTGAAGAATTTTGCATTAATAGCACTTCTGTTGGATGAAGAAGAGGAGTTGAACTCTAAAAGACACTGTTTTGGGTACATAAAGCCTTGAGAAAACAACAATTATCAGCACGGCACAGTCTCATTACGTTAAAATCTTCTACGTGAAACCGTTACGTGACAGGACGGTGATGTATTGGAGCCGTGACGGCAGCGCACCGTTTAGTGTAACACGTCTATTTGTTTGAATGTAAAAAATTATAACGGATGTGATGAGACGGTACCGTATCACCATGATGGTATGGTGTGATTCGGCCTAAGGCGGACGGTGTGGTGCCGTGATGGGTCTTGGTCTTGGTGTACCGTGTGGAAGACTTTTGTCCCATCTACAGGTACCGTTGCAGCCTTTTTACTAGCACTCTTTCATACAGTTTCCTTATCCGTAGAGGTACAGGGTGAGGATTGAGGGGTCGAGGTGGTACAAAGGCCTATGCTGTCTCCTATCCCACCTTGTTTACCACTGTAGCGGCGCTATTACACATACGCACACACACACCTGCATCGGCTTAGGCCACCCCCCTGTCTGGGACCAGGATTAGAGGGTGACCTGACACTGACCTGACTTGTCCTCGCCGACACAACTGCAACACCAGCCAGGTAATTCAGTCCGCCACAGGACACACACAGACACACACGCTGCGCACCTCGTCCCCACGTTGTACAATGACTCGCTGTCAAATAAACTACAAAGCCACGGCGCCCTTTCTCCATCCTTGTGTGTATAGACAGACTCCCCAAGATACCACACCTCCCTCTCACCGCTCACACTCCTTCAAATAAAACTTTGAACACGCTCTTTGTTTAAATATTCCATTTATCAACAATACTCATTCCAGCAAAAATTCCATCACCATTTTCTGCCTCCCTTCTATCTTCTCCTTCCAACTGTTGTGTCAACTTGTGTGGCCCCAGTCGAATGCGGGTTAAGGCGACATCTAATATGTGGGATGTTTGTCTTTTCCATGGGTGCGGGGAGGAGTCTGAGCGGTAGAGACCCATGGTGGGTGCGGGGAGGGCGTCGCCGAGTGAAGTATCCCAGGTGAAGTGGCAGACCTGAGATATCAAGACGTTTTACAATGGAGAGCAGCAGCTGGGGGTGGATGATTTTACATCTGACAAAGGCCATCTTGGCAGCAACAATCGCTATCTTGTTGCCCCAGCTCTTATTTCTCTTTTAAAATCCAACCTTTTCTTAGTATTATGCATTACTGTTGATAACACAGTTACAAATTTGTGCTCAGTGGACTACTGCTCAACACAGATCACTCCAGACCCCTTGAGTAATACACCACCGGCTGTTCTGCATTCTCTGCCCCCTCTCATGTGCTAATATGGCCGCATTAGACGCAGGGTGAAAATTTGGCATTCCTTTTTAAGGGGGAAAACTGCGTTTTTATGTGCCGGCAAATACGGTATATGTATATATTATATATATTTTATATTATAAAATATATATATATATATAATTTTATATATATATATAATATATATATTATATATATATATAATATATATATATATATATATATATATATATATATATATTATATATACTGTCGGACCCCGCCGAACACGACAGTTACGGTCCTGACCCCGTCGTGCACGGCAAAATTCGTGTTCGGCGAATAACAGGTTCAATAGGGAAAAAAGGGTTACGTTCCCAGACCATCACTTTTTGGGGGGTCAAAAAAAAAATTCACTTTTTTTGATAAGTAAAAAAAAATTGGTTACGTTCCCCGACCCTCATTTTTGGGGGGTAAAAATTTTACTACTATTTTTTTTGGGGGAATAAGATGAAGGAAAACAAAATGTTATTACAAATAATATTTTTTATTAATAATAAAAAATACCTTAAAACTAGAAAATGGTTTTCATTAACTATAAAAAAAATAGAGGTAACAGGCTGCTTGGCTGGTGTAGCAGGAGGCATGGCTGGTGTGCTGGGTGGAGATCACTCACTGTCTGTATCATCGGATCATCAAAGCCACATAATGGGATGGGAGACAGATGACATGATGAGGGAGTATTATCTGGTGTAGCAGGAGTAACAGGCTGCCTGGCTGGTGTAGTAACAGGAGGTGTAGCAGGTGTAGAATGCTTCTTGGCTGGTGTGCTGGCTGGAGATGGTTTGAAGAAAGCTGTGATGGGCTTTTGCAAGCAGAGGCCTCCATGCTCCTTAAAGTTTCCATGTAGGGTATAAGGCCTTCATCCACAACTCTCTTGAACTTGATGCTCCTCTCCTGTATGGGGTCTTGGTCAGTGAAGAGCTGCAAGTTATCTGCTTCCCTCAGCAAGTTTCTCAATTTCATGATGGTAAAAAACAGGCCTTGTCTCTGTGTCGTCATCTTCATCAGCATCATCACCTGCTTGGTCATCCTCATTCATCTGGATAATCTCTTCCACTGAAGGCTCTGCCCATGGGAGTCAATGAGTTCTGCCACATCCTCCTCAGTCATGTCAGAGAAGCTTCACCCCCAACAGTGTGTGCCAGGTTCTACAATGTCCTTCATTTGGCTGAGTGAAATGCAGGGAACCCATTGAAGTCGTTGACACACTCAGGGGCCCGAGTGCATACCAAAAGGCATTAAGGGTGCTTGGCTTCACTTCATCCCATGCCTGCTTGATGGTCAAAAGAGCATGTCGGATGTTGTACTGCCTCCCGAAGTCCATGAGAGTCTCGTGCTGTCGTCTTCCATCCTCTTGAGTGCTTCTCTGTACACAGCCCTCTGGTAGTTGCACTTGAATGTCTTGATCACACCCATGTCCATCGGTTGCAACAGGGGAAATTGTCCTTGGGGAAGTAGGAAACGCACACATTCGGATGGTCCAGGTTAAGTGACTGTGGGAAGTGTGTCCACCCGCATTATCCACTAGCAGAACTGCCTTAAATGCCAGATTTTTCTTGGACATGTAGAGCTGCACTTCTGGCAAAAATGTTCGTGGAACCACTCCTCAAACACCTTCCCCTGTCACCCATGCCTTCTTGTTTGATTTCCATACCATGACAGAAAACGCTTGTTGAGTCCCTTCAGAGCACGTGGGTTTTGGGAGCACGATACACAAGGGGCGGTTTAATCTTGCAGTCCCCGCAGCATTCCCCACAAACAGCAGTGTCAGACGGGCCTTTAATGCCTTGAATCCTGGTAACTTCTTGACTTCCTTGTGGATGTAAGTCCTATTGCCCATTTTCTTGTAAAAAAAGGCCAGTTTCGTCCCGTTGAACACCTCTCAGGTAGGTATCACTGTCTTCAATCAGGGACTTGAAGGTGCTGAGGTATGCCTGCGCCCCTTCCTTATCAGCTGACCCACTCTCACCTTGAAAAAAAACGAAGAAAAAACCTTTTCATTATGGGAATATGGCAAGTCAAAAGATAGATAGATAGAAGTGTGAAAAAATTTTAATGCTCTTCATTACGGGAATATTTCACGAGTCAATATTAGATAGATAGAAGTGGGGAAAATATATTGAATGTTTTTTCCTGTGCGAGCAATGTTGTGGAGCTAAAACGCTGCTTGAATCTATGGAACCACCCATGGCTGGCAATAAACCCGGGGGCAGGGGAGGATCCAGAAGGCTCCTTCTCTGCTAGGTGGTCGTAGATGCTCCCGCCTTTTCCTGATGGCTACGCCGTCCACGTTGCTCTTCCGCTGGTCCACTTGCTCTGATATCACCTGTTATGCTAAATGACAAGAAAAAAACAATGCGTAAAAACAATGGTTACTGTACAACGGTATGCCTCAAAAAACACACCCCCCATGCATGCATGCTAACACACCTGCACGTAGCACCACCCCACACACACAACACACACACACACACCCACACACACACCCCACGCCTCAACACAGCCCCACACCCCGCAGCACCTGTTAACACACCTGCACGTAGCACGACACACACACACACACACCATGCCTCAACACAGCCCACACACCGCAGCACCTGTTAACACACCTGCACGTAGCACAACACACACACACACATGCCTCAACACAGCCCACACCACGCAGCACCTGTTAACACACCTGCACGTAGCACAACACACACACACACACACACACACACACACACGTAGTAATATACGTAGTAAACATAGGGTAAATAAAACATACTTTATTCATATGAATAATAATTAACTCACCTGTAACACCCTTACACAACACCCGAGCACCTGTTTAGCACACCACATGTAGCACACACACAATAACATAAACTTTATTTATATGAAAAATCATTAACTCACCTGTTCAGTATTTTCTCCATCTTCTCTAGCAGCGGGTCACATAGGCTCACAGAAGCCACCTTGCTAGAGACATCAGCACTCTCTCGCACGCTTTGTCTTATCTTTTCACGGTCTTCCAGATGGTAAGAACAGTGGCCTCATGCAGGCCAAACTTCTTGCCCGTAGCAGACCAGCCTAGGCCACTATCAATCACAGCCAAACACATCCCTCTTCTCCGCTAGGGACAACACTTTCCTCTTCTTTTCGCTTGACCCTGGAGTAGGTGGAGCCGAATGCTTGGAAGACATGGCCAGCAGGAGCAGCACGACGTGAGGCAAACAGCAGCACGAGCAAGAGAGAGAAAGACTACGTGTAGCAGCTCTGGCGGCCCAGGCTGAGCGTGCCCAGGCTGTCCCCGGCAAATGGCCGCCGACAGCAAACGACAACATCCGCCGGGAAATTCAAATTCGTATTATCGCGAGTAAAACTCGTGTTCGGCAAGTCATGGGATATTTTACCTATTCGTGTAAGTGCGGGGTTTCGTGCAGGGCGAACTCGTGTTCGGCGGGGTCCGAAAAGGTATATATATATATATATAATTTTATATATATATATTATATATATATATATATATATATATTATATATATATATTTTTAATATATATATATATATATATTATTATATATGTGTGTACACACTATGTGTACACACAAACCTCGATTTCCCGGACTAATAGGGGGGAGCACTGGTCCGGGAACCGCAAAAGTCCGAGAATTGCAAGTAAAAAAAAAAAAAAAAAAAATGTCCGATGCCATTACCCACCCCCGGACGTTTATCCTACTCTAGTATTTACTGTCCGGCAACCGACAATATCAACTACCCCGCCGTGGACTTTTACGTCCGCTGAGCATGCAGCCACCTGGCGGGAGGCAGCAGAAAGTGTTCAATAGTCTCAAGAGACGTTCCTGCACCAGGGGCAGTAGGGGTCAGGGGACTAACGGAGGCTGTGCAGGTGAACCATGAGTGTCGTGTGCCCAAATGTAAACAATACGACCGCTGAGCATGCTGTCACCTGGCGGGAGGCAGCAGAAAGTGTTCAATAGTCTCAGAAATGTTCTTGCACCAGGGGCAGTGGGAGTCAGGTGACTGACGGAGGCTGTGCAGGTGAACCGTGAATGTTGTGTGCCCAAATGTAAACAATACGACTGCTGAGCATGCTGCCACCTGGCGGGAGGCGCGGACACTGACCAGGGGTGACAGGAGACGCTCGGACCGCCGGACAACTTGGTCAATTTACGAACAGGACCAGGCATTTCAACGTAAAAAAAAAAAAAAAAAAAAAAAAAAAATTGTCCGAGACTGACATATCCCCGGACCTCGGATTTTGTCCGGCAAATCCGATATCCGGGAAATCGAGGTCCGGGAAATCGAGGTTTGTGTGTGTATATATATATATATATATATATATATATAGTATATATATATATATATATATATATATATATATATATATAATATATATATATATACAGTCAAACCTCGATATAACGGACTAAAGGGGGGAGGAGTGGTCTGTTAAAGCCGATTGTCCGTTATAGCGAGGGTATTTTTCCAAGGGTGGAAAAATATATGGAAAAAACGGAAAAATTGTGAAATAAATGAGAACTAATTACAAACACAACCAGATTGTGTAGCTATGTTGGGAGGTAAACAGTGACTGGCACTACATGCTGAATTTGGTCCGCTCCTACACGTGAAATAAATGAGAAATAATCACAAATACAACCAGACCGTGTAGCTAGTCAAGCTCAAGCTCTAGTGAAAGGTAAACAAATTTCTACGAGCCAGATTCAGCCGTGGCTTCCAAAGGTATTGCTTATTATCATGACTATAGGTAAAGTAAAGATGGGAGCATACGCTAAGCTGCGCGTGGCATTCGGTGCTCATCTCCGTGACATTAGCCCTTAGAGCCTGTGGTGGGTGAGGACCCGTTACCCCGGGACACAGGGCTAGTGTGACTCCCGGGTTACCACAGTTACCTTCCCCAGGTTACCCCAGGTACCCATTTATCAACCCCGAAAGGAAGTAAGAACAGCTGGGTAGGCTGGTCACCGACTTGCCCTGTCCCGGGATCGAACCAGGGCCCGCAGATTCGTAGCCAGGCACGCTAGCCACTGCACCATGGAGGCGACTTGACGATCGGAGGATCATGACTAATGCTCATTATTATATATATTATATGGTTGTGAAGTGCAGTTCTATACACGTGTCACTATTTAGGTCAGTGTAGCACTGCGTATCACCTTAGAAAAGGGTGATTTAGAGTGTTGAGGTGACAGGGGGACGTAGCAGCGGCCACACCATAACACTAATAGTCACTATTTTAAACAATACACACCTTCTACCACTAAATCACTAGCAACACAGGCTCCTTCCTTATAATATTATATCTTAATATGGGATACATCAAAACTCCTTAAACCCCAAGCATTCCAAAGTAAAATGAGAAAATAATACAATTATGTTGAGTTGACAATTCGAGCGGCGATAAGCGGTCTAATAAAAAAAAAAAAAAAAAAAAAAAAAAAAAAAAAAAAAAAAAAAAAAAAAAAAAAAAAAAAAAAAAAAAAAAAATCACGCAAATGGAGTCCGTTATATCCGAAGTCCGTTACATCGAGGTCCGTTATATCGAGGTTTGACTGTATATATATATATATATACGAGGTCCCGAAGATACGAGCAGTTAGGTTCCACCTGGCATACTCGTAAAGCGAAATCTCGTATAACAATACACATAACTAATGGTAAAATATAGGTTTGGTTCCAGGACCCCATCAATTAAAAAAAAAAAAAAAAAAAAAAGTCATGTTTTTCAAGCTAAAATAAACTATAGCAAACACAACAAACACACAGCGTCTATATTACCCACACTGTACTACCTATTCTGTATAAAAAGCATTCTGAAACAGAAAATAGCACAGAAAATAACATAACTGCACATTAATTAAACATAAAACATGCAGAACAAGCAAAAAAGACGCTGTAATGTAGGGGACGCCGCGTGATACAAGAGAGGGTAGTGTAGAGGTCCCAAGGTTGGGGCTGCACACCTGCTAATTAACCCTAAAGGTCAGGCCACGCCATATGCTTAATTACCCTTCAGGTCACGGCTTGCTAGGGGTGACCTCACTGGGGTCAACCAAATCCCCCTTTGTCCAGCCCGGGAGTGGTAGGGTGTGCATTTTGAATTTGATAATTTTACTCACCCCAGTTTGAATGTCGTATCATTGGAATTTCGATCTCGTATATTGAAAATAGACCCTAATTTACACATCTCGTATCATCGGATTATCGTATACCGAATGCTCGTATAACGGGACCTCCCTGTATATATATAATATATATATATATATATATATATATATATATATATATATATATATATATATATATATATATATATACATATATATATCATCATCATCGTCATTATCATATCTGTAATAGGCATAATAAATATAAATTATCAAATTGATATAGATGACCAAACTGAGATGAGATGGTTGTAATGAGTTGTTCATCACCTGCAGGGAGGGATTGTGGTGCTGCTGCTCACACTCTGCCTGCAAGCTTATGTCAACAATGGTGGGCGGCGGTTGGCAGTGGACGTGGTGGGTTCCCCTCGTCTCCAGGCACTCACAGCCATTGCATCCACCATGTTCCTCATTCCCCTTGCCCTCATTGTTTGGCTGACTCAGGTAAAGTGCCTCATCAAAATTGACACAAGTCCTCAATTGTTTAGTTGTGCATTTATGTGTTTATCATCATCATATTTCATATTTTTCTTTCCTGTGGTGAAGCCTTGCATGAGATAACTGTAATAGAACTGCCTCACGATATTGTGTCTAGGTCATGTCACATCACACCTACCCTACTGTTTCCTCATGCACCATTTAACTTGCTTCCTCTTTACCCTTATCCATTTCCAATGCTTTTACCATCCATATCATTCACACCATTGACTCAGAATGCTTCATCTTTTGATCATGAATCGTGAACTTCTTTCTTAGATTTTATTTCAATGCTTCTCTATGGTACCACAATAGTAGCACAGCCAGGGGGGGGGGCACAACCCCCCCTCCAAAATATCGCCATGAGTGCGAGAATAGATTGGAAATCATATATGTCAAATACTGCT
The DNA here is from genome assembly GCA_016584305.1 of Chionoecetes opilio. Lineage (NCBI taxonomy): Eukaryota > Metazoa > Arthropoda > Malacostraca > Decapoda > Majidae > Chionoecetes > Chionoecetes opilio. The sequence continues at coordinate 215,039 of JACEEZ010025993.1, forward strand.
TAAATCCAGGGTGTAATACTCGGTATGTCACATGTTTGGGGAACTGAAACAATATGCAATTCTGAGTAGAAAGTCTTCTATTGACACATACTTTATAAGACTTACCGTATTTTACGGCATATAAGACGCACTTTTTCCCCTAAAATATACCCTGAAAAATACTCATGCATCTTCCAAGACGAATGTTGTAGGAGGTTAGCTTAGGTAGCTATTCAATTCAGCCTCTTATATGATGTAACCTCAGTACTTACCTGTTACAAGTATTTTGAATACCATAAGACATTCAAATCAACTAATCTGTCACACTGTGATGTTTACTGCGGCACTGGCGGGAGCCATTTCCCCTCGGCAGATTGGCGCCAACAGCCATTCCGTGTATAAGGAACTTTGTTTGTTACATTAGATGAAAGTTTGTATACATATGTACATGCAGCCATCACAAATACTACACGCATACAGGAAAATTCAAACAATACGTGGTGAGGCATAGGAGGCAGGCAACGTAGTGAAGCACGGGAGGACGTGAGAGGTGTTTACACTCAGGGCGTCAAAGCCAGACTCAGCTGATCGGCACACCATGCAGCTGCACACCACTGCGGTCGGGTTTGTTTTCACTCCCGCTGTCCGACCTGCGTGTACATGTTCAGCCAGCCAACATAACAATTTACTACTATCGCATACAAGCTAGAAAATAAAAATGGCTGATGAGCAGTGCTGAATGAAGACAATGAATAGTGAGTGTGTTCTTGTGTGAAAATGACTGTATATCCGACAACAGTTTTGATGGTCTGTTTAAAAAAAAAAAAATTCTTAGAAATTTCTCTCCAAAATCAGGGTGCGTCTTCCAAGATGCAGCGTCTTATAAGCCATAAAATTCGGTACTTTACTTTATGTGTGAGCATGGACGAAGCGAAGAGATTAATCAAACATTGCACGATTTGGACGGGAGGACTATTATAGTGGTTCGGAGGGAGGACGGGAGGCAAGATGGGGGACTTAGCCATACATCAATGCACATGGTGAAGTGCAGTGTGTTTTTAAATTTCTCATGGTTAGTCATTGGGGATCCCCCTGAAATATATTTTTGGCTGCGTCCCTGTACCACAATATCATTATCTAGTGCATGTCACTATGATACTATATTTCCTAAAACAATAATCATAACTTAATGTCATGTATAAATATTAACAGAGATTAGTGATTTATGTGCATAACGACAGACCTCATTCATTCATCTTTGTTCACGTACTTTAGGTCACAAGCATATTTTATCACCGGCAATCAAATTTACAACAGTGACTGCAGTGATTACTTTGATAGCTTTCTCTCATGTATGCATAAATGTTCTTCCCTCAGGATACCCCGGGTCCTGGTATCCTGCACTACCTGCCTCAGGCCTTCGTTGTTGCTCTCTTTGTATTTGTTCTGCACTCCTATGTTGATGCTGCGTGTACCCAAAGGTAAAAGGTTTCTCTACTATTTAGATATATGCTCAAATACCCGTAATTTAAATTTTTCCATGTTTTCATAGAAATTTGACTCACCTGAATAATTTCATGGTTGGATACTTGTGTTGCAGTGTTTCTGTAGAATACAACATAGCATTTTTGGTACAACTTTCAGTTGGTGCCATAGTCAAAAGTCATACCACATTCATAATAAGGTTATTTGGTTAAGGTTAAGGTTAAGGTTATGCTGTTGAAGTCCCAAACCACAGGAATAATATCCAGGTAGAAATTGGTATACAATAGACCATCCACTTCCAAGCATTTTTGACAGCCATTCAGACCCTTCCATGTCATCACACACATTCATTTGTCCATTGTTGCATCCATTTGAGTTGCCTCTGGATCATTTTCTGCCAGTCGCTTAGGTGTGTGTTCCTTGCAAGCTAATCATGTATATAGTTTTTATTTAAATAGAGACATGCAGAGAAATTGAAATGGCCAAATAACTTTCAGGCAGCACCTCACTGTTTAGAATAGATACAGGAAGCATGAGATTGTTGGTGGGGAAGAAGGAAGCCAGCAAGCAGTGTGGTAGTTAAGAGCAAAGTTAGTGTCTGTGTAGGGGCCATCGGGTGGTCTCCTGCATAGTGAACATTCATGGCACAAGATGATGTGACCATAATGTTGCCACATTGCTAAAAGGGATGACTGGAAAATGTGTGGAAGCCACAACAACAAAGTAGAGACCTGTGTGGTAAGGCGGCTGACATGGCAGGAACAACGCTGGGTGGTGGCCACCAGGATGAGCAGGGAGTGGCTGACATGGCAGGAACAGCGCTGGGTGGTGGCCACCAGGATGAGCAGGGAGTGGCTTGTAGCTGGAGTAAGAGGCCGGTGTGCTTACTCACTGAGACACTAGAGAGACACATGAATAAGATCATCGGAGAGACATATAACCTCTTGAGGAATATAAGAGTGGCATTCCATATTTGGATGAAGAGATGATGAAAAAGCTGATTGTATCAATGATTTGACCAAGATTGGAATATGCAGTAGTGGTTTGGTCACCGCATAAAAAGAAAGATATAAGAAAAGATTGAAAGAGTAAAGAGGGCGGCAACAAAGATGGTTTGAAGCTTAAACCCTTCTGTACCGATGAATACCCATTGTAATTCATGGAAAATTTCGGCTGAGGGACCTGTGAATTATTCCCATAATTCATTACTACACTGACAATACACAGGGCTATTCACATATATTGTGTTCACATACATTGGTGCACCGAGTTTCGTGCCTAATCGGGACCATAGTAATCGGCGCAAAACTCAAATTTGCTTATGGGAAACTTATGGGAAATATGCTAATTGGGTCCCAGAGCGGTATAATTTCGGTATTGGACACTAAAAGCTAACAAATTTAACTTACATCATTGTGTAGATCTTTTCATCCTGCATACTTTGAACCCTCATTTCCCATGGCACAATTGAGTAATAATGGTGATACATATACAGGGAAGTCCCGTTATACGAGCATTCGGTATACGAGAATTCGATGATACGAGATGTGTAAATTAGGGTCTATTTTCATTATACGAGATCAAAAATCCAATGCTACGACATTCAAACTGGGGTGAGTAAAATTACCAAGTTATTTACTAAAGTAAATTACAAGTTATTTACTAAAAGTATGAAGTCATTTACTGATTGTATGATTTTACCTAAGGTTGTACTATAATCAATCTGAAAATATGATCATTCTGGTGGCTCGGTACGACAATGTGGCCTACAAAAGTTCACATCCTGGACGATGTACAATGATTCAGATGTGCAGAGACGAGTTTGCGGGCAGTGGAAGAGGTCTGCGCACCCCTCCCTTGTCCCTTACCTACCCTACCCTCTCGAGTCTATTGTATCAAGCGGCATCCACAACACTACATACAACGTCTTTTGCTTGTATGTATTGTGCCTTGCACAATCCAGCACAGCCAGACCCAATCCAGGGCCAGCACCGAGGATCTTTCCTCTTCCCCAAGTGATCAAGGGGAGGAGGAAGAACTCTAACCCAGTCATCCCTGCAAGCGCAGTCACCCCTGTTTTCTCTTAGAGCCTCAAAGAGAGAAAACAGGGACTCTCAGCTGGCTACGTGCCAGCTTCCTGTCTATCCACATAACATTACCACTTGTAAGTGTTATGCATGTTTTATGTTTAATTAATGTGCAGTTATGTTATTTTGTGTGCTATTTTCTCTTTCAGAATGCTTTTTCTACAGAATAGGTAGTACAGTGTGGGTAATATAGACGCTGTGTGTTTGTTGTGTTTGCTATAGTTTATTTTAGCTTGAAAAACTTTTTTTTTTTCTTTTCTTTTTTAAATTGATGGGGTCCTGGAACCAAACCTATATTTTACCATTAGTTATGTGTTTCGTTATACGAGATTTCGCTTTACGAGTATGCCAGGTGGAACCTAACTGCTCGTATCTTTGGGACTTCCCTGGTACTACTGAAAATTTACCCGCTCCATATTGACTTTGATTAGCATTCTCGTTTAGACCAAGGGAAGTTGGGGGGGAGGAGAAAATGCAGGATGGCATGGGGGAACCCACACACTCGTAGACTCAAGTTTCCGGAGATGATTAAAAAAAATTGAAAATAGAAATGAAGGCCAATTGAAGTAAATCTGAACTGTAGTCAGGACACCACTCAAGCATTCAGATAAAATGCCCGGGAATTTTTTGGCGCGGGGAATTCTTGGAAGGATAAGTTGCTACAATAACTGGGGAATTTAACTACCTACTCGACATAGCCATATACAACCTATCTGCTCCGTATTTACAATGGTGTAAAGGTGAACTATATCCTTTCACCTACAATTCAGCAGTGCTAATTCACTAAGATCTAACCTACGTATTTAACACCCATTATGAGACGGTGTTGCCACATTTCTCCCACATTTTACTGGCGGCTCCTTCAAAATCCTGACACCTCCTTCCTCTGGGAAATTTTTTCTAATCAGAGATTAGTTTTCCCAGTTCCTTTGACATATGTATAATGTCTAGGACATGTGTGGAGATGGGATGGACTTACCAACTTGATCTTCTGCATGCTGGACTTGTCTCTTACTTTCTCTATCTCCCGAAGATCCATGGCACCTGTCGGTCCACCTCATTAGCGTACTCCGGAGAGTCGCATTGCTGCACACCTCGATATGAACATAGACTTCTTGGTGAAGAGAGGTTACCCCAGCCAGCCTCAACAACTGAACAGCGACATGGCCGCCTTGACACGGCTAAGCCCTGATTCTCGTTGACAGGATTGTCTCGGGGGCGCTTCCCATTCACACATCTTATACACATTGTCATTCACTCGACTTTTCGCTGCCCAGCTTTTCACCCGATAACTGACGAGCGCCTGGCAGGTCCTGAAATCTCTGCCCTAACAGTGCATGCTGACTGTAAGGTAAAGATGGGAGCATGCGGTGCTCATCTCTGTGGCATTAGCCCTTAGAGCCTGTGGTGGGTGAGGACCCGTTACCCCGGGACACAGGGCTAGTGTGACTCCCAGGTTTCCACAGTTACCTTCCCCAGGTTACCCCAGGTACCCATTTATCAACCCCGAAAGGAAGGAAGAACAGCTGGGTAGGCTGGTCACCGGCTTGCCCTGGCCTGGGATCGAACCAGGGCCCGCAGATTCGTAGCCAGGCACGCTAGCCACTGCACCACGGAGGCGACACTGTAGGGTGAGGGAATTTTGGCCAGTACCTTCGAATTAAAGTAACCGTCACCTCTGCACCACTAAACTATTCATGTTAGACTGACAATGACACTCTACGCAGCCAAGGAGTTATACGGTCTGACCCGCACTCATTTCCTTAACCAACTGTTACAATCTTTACATTCCGAACCATCTTCTCCGGACTACACTACTTTACCAACAACTACACCAAAATTCATCCGCCTTTAAGGAATTATTTTTATTATATATCAGTCTGTCTTGTGACAACTTTTGCCTGGACTATAATTAGTCCATGAGCCAAGACCCGAATTTTGGGATATCGGTACCACCCGGGGTGACTAATTCTCTTAGGTGTTTTTAGCTTGCTACATGTCTCTAGTTTATGTTTTGATATGATAGCCCTTGCACACTGGTAGCTTAATGGTCGTTATCACTTCTTGAATAGACACACCCTACCGAAAATTCAGAAAAATTTTAAAATGTCAAATTTGGGGACAGGAATGCCTAAATGTCACTAAAATGAATATAGTAATTGTCACATTTAATACAAGTCCTGTAAATACACACTAAGCATGCCATGGGCTTGTACTTACTATTATGGCCAATTAATCCTCCTCAATATCATCTACGTCAGACTCGGAATCTGACTGTTGTGCTACCGGCTCTTCTTCAATAGCCTTGTTCTGGCATGTCTGTAACCTGCACATGTCCGTACACTTCAGGCCATTGCTGAGGCAAGTGCACTTAGGGAGTTCGCATGACCGCACACACTTGCAGGACAGTAGCTGCATAACAGCATCTGGTGCTGGTGAGCCTCGCATCCAGTTGACAGCAAGCTTGCCGTCCTCATCTGTCATCCAGCCGCAGTCTGTTGGTTCGCAACAAATGGCTGGCTCTGCAGACTTCTCCTCCAGATCGCAGCCTGGTAGTTTGCACGTAGTGCATGCATGAAGAGGCAGTCCTCCACAAGGAGGGAGTTGACTTGACTCCACCTCTCCACGTCTCGCACAGAACAGCTCATACCGAAGCTTGTTCACCTCAGTTGTGTGGGTAGATGGCAGTACAATGTGGCAGGTGATTTCCTGTAGCTTCTCAAAGAGTTCAGGAGACACTTCCCATGAGCGCCCAAGTTCGTGGAAAGCATCCTGGTATGTCTTGTCCATCTTCACCTGCTGAGTGTCGTCATCTTCCCCCGGCCAGCGAATGCACTGACGGTATCACAGCCTGTAAAGGCATGCATACCAATCAATGAATCACACACGCTGCCTCCCAGTGTACGGCTCAGTGTGGTGATATCCAGGAATCTTGTCCGGTTCTTCGTCCCGCACTTCTGGAACAGGTGGGATGGATCTTGTGGCACATGCCCAGACACAGGACCATGACGTCTGTATCCTCTGCAGTGATGATGACAGACTTGTACCCAGATTCTGCTGCATGAAGTGCATGGAGAAGGAGGCGTGTGTCTGCTTCTTCTTGACTTGACTTAAGCTCAGGAGCCTCTTCCCACTGCTCTTTGGTGATCTTGAAGCAGAGCTGCTCACATGTGACATACAGCTCCTTGCCCTCGAGCTTCTCCCTGTGCTGTGGTTTTTTTCCATTCTTCTACCAGGAACTTGATGAGACTTGCCTTGTTGGAGGAACTACCGAGTAACTTTCTCCACTGCTGGATGTTGTGCCCAGGTTGAATGTTCTTGAAATGGATCCCTGTGCTGCACTTCTGTTGGCTCGTTCTGCTCTTTGATGGATGTCTCCTTGTAGAACGTCAAACACAATATCAATGCGCCTGCTCTTAGCACCCTCATGGACAACGTGACTCAGTGCTGTGCCTGCAAGCTGTGAAAAAGTGTTGTCGTTTCCCTTCAGTTTCTGGACCAGCTCATCCCATCAATTATGGTAGCAGAGGGCTCGGGGATCACCTCTGCAGGAGAAACATTCCTCTCCAACTCCCTTGCTAGGGCAGCCTTGTTGGTCTTGCGGAGAGACCCATCACCGCTGGCAATGCCCATGGCAAAGGCCCCAGGGATGAGCCAAGACATCACTCATTTTGAGCTTTCTGTTCTCAGCAACAAGGATCATCTGGCAATAGGTTCCTGTCAGCCTTCAAGATAGCCTCCTTGGCATGGCCTTGTGAGCGTGGCTTCATTCTGATGTTAGTGAACGTTCTCAGTTTCGTCTTCGTCATCGTGTCATGAAACTGTATAGTTGGCGTATCGGTCCTCCAGGCGCTCTTCCTTGAAGGCTTGATATGCATCCTCTCCTATTCTGTAGGCCCCTAGAAGGTCTTGGCAACTTCTGGTGGTGCTGTAGTCGCAGTTGACAAACTGACAAGATCTCCTTGCTCTGCGTTGAAGGGGTTCAACCAGCTGGTCTCCATCAGTTGAACTAAAGATTGGACATCGGCCTCATCTCTTCTAATCCTGGGTGGCTGAAGTCAGTATACTTTTGGCCTACTACCATGGCCCTGAGCTGCCTCAAGTATCTGCTGCGATACTCCGATGTCAGGTAGTACCTGGCGACAGCTCCACCTTTCAGGCTGAAGCCTTTTGTGCCCCTGGTGTCTGGGTGTCTTTGTTGATCGTCTCTTCGATGGTCTGGTCCACAGGAATCCGTCCAAAGGGATTCTTGCTACCGATCTGGACCGAAAAGCCACCTTGCATGAAGTGTTCATGGACCTCTGGGTGTTCAATGGGCAGTCGAGACATCATGGCATAGTAGTAGGTCAGGAATCGGGCATAGTTCACCTTGTCATAGGCAAAACACCACGGTATCATCTGTCGGATTGCTCCTAGGTGAAGCATCCAGTTGCCTTCTCTGGAGGCTCGAACCAGGTCCAGCATGATCTCAACCATGTCCAGGTATGACATCCAGAATGCTGAGAGGTTGTGTTCATCTCTTAGGGTCTCAAGATAAACTTGGAAGAGCTTCAGGATATGTGTGCATGATTCACTCTCCATCAGCTCTTGAAAGGTTCCCTGAGACACATTGCTGTGGAAGCTGTTGATGTTCTTCAGTGTTCCATCCAGATGGTGTATGTCCCTTGAATGGTTTTCTTCTAGCCATGGAAGGAAGCCATTCCATGCAAGCCTCATCAGTGCTTCATACACGAGCTTGTGCAGTCTCACTGCTCTGTTGTACCTCCGGCCGTCCATCACCCCTGACACTGATCCTTCTGCGATGACACCTGATTCCACACACAGATCTCTAAGACCTGCATCCTGAAACCTCTTCCCTATGTGGAGAGGAGATTGCAGATTGTGTGGAAGACGCCCATCCTGATGATAATGTTCTTGAACTTCTCTTGTTTCCAGAGAACCTCGGCAGCTTTGGCATAGAGTGCTTTATCAAACACGCACACAATCTTGTTAAGTTGTAAGGACTGCATGATGGCATGCGTTTGCTCCAAGACTTCATTAACGGTGGACATTTCTGTTGCCGGAGCATTGATAGTGGGCAGGTAGCTTACAGTGTCCTGGACCACTGCAATGTCTCTGCGGAATTTTGATGTTGAACCCAGTCCAACTGCTGATGGACTGGTTCTCATGGTCTGACATTCGAGTAAGAAGCCAGATATGGTTCTTGGTCTTTGAATCCTGGACCTCTTTGGTAGTGTCGACATACGCAGTCTCAATCCTGGGTGGCCCTGCCCCGCCGCCCAACATTGTATATTGGCAGAATTGATGCGGTCAGAGTGATGCTTCTTATCTTGGACTTGGTAATCTCTGGCAGGACCTTCTCTGGCACAGAGCCTGCAACCTGGAACTGGACAGCAATGCCATTGACTCTGTGAGAAGTACCTGCTCCACTTAGTGTCTCTTCAAGTCGGTCGATGTTATCCCAGGCCAGGTTGTGAACACACCAGGGTAGATGTTTGCTGGCAGTGGAATGTCATCCTTTGAACATTCCAGCTTCTGGATACAAAGGGCTGTATCGATCTCCTCAAACATGAGTAGGACACACAGTGGCCAAGACGATTCAGAGTTCGGATCAGTTCTGTGTTTCCTGTCAAACACTTTACAGCATTGGACAGCAGTACGTGCTTGGGTGGCTTTGTCTTGCCACTGGTAACAGCAAAGACCAAGTCACTGCCGAAGGATGTGGCAAGACGTTGAGCTCTTTCAGAGGGAGTTTGACACTCACACTCCTCCTGTCAGCAGGTGTGCAGGAATTTAGTGACTGCTGCAGGAATAACATTCTGATCTGTATCGGGAGGCCATGGCTGACTCACATCTTGCTTATTGATCTCATTCCTCAGCTGCATTCCTGCTTTGGTTAAGATATCTTCAGAGTTAGCTGCTCTGCTTCTTGCAGATCTTTGTCATTTTGTGTGCTTGTCGGGCAAGGTCGTCCATTGAGAGGCTGCGTGGATAGATTAGAAGCTTTCCTTTCTCATCTGGGACAAAGCGTAGTGATTCCCCAAACTCGGTTTCAATCTTTCGGCGAACATGTTTCAGTTGGATAATACCACGGGACATCATGGATCTCTCAAGCCTAGATGTGAGGTTTATCATAGGCAGTACCTCTGGGTTGGGGAATAATTCAGTCCTTATATACAAGAAGAGTTCCTCGAGGGCTTCTATCTCAGCCTCTTCGTAGCGTGCTCCTCGCTTTCTTCCTGATTTTCACCTGCACCAGACTGGCGGCCGCTGGGGAATCATCTTTTGTGAAGAGTTTGTAGCACGACTTGTGGTAGTGACCCTCTGCAGCAACAAGGTCTCTGCTAAGTAAACCAAGGATTCTCTGGTTGAGTTTCCTTGTTGCTGCTCTGCGGATCTTCTCATCTGCTCGTAGCTCAACACACTGGATGAGTGGCTCCCTTGTCTTTGCTGCTTTCATGTACTTGCTTGACTTCTCGCAGAAGAGACATACTTTGGCATACACCCTGCTAGTACTAGGGGCATCCCTTGATGCCCTCCTCCTGGGGTCGACGCTTGCTGATTCTATCTTGACACCCTTGGCAAGGATAGAATCCAGTGACTTCTTCATTGTAAAGAGACTACGACATTTACGTGTGATAATGTATGTGTGGTATTCCTCCTTCTTCAAGGCCCTTGGCTGCTTCCAGGACTGGATCATGCTGCCTGATCTCTGCAGCCCTGAGCAATGTGTTCCAGGAGTCCAAATCCTGTGGTGACACCAGAGCACCGCTGTCATCATCAGAGCAGTGGATGATACAGTCGATCCGTGCTCTCTTCCTCGCTGATGGTTGCATCATGCCGTCGACAGTCAGCACACACCTGCAAAAAAAATATCACCATTAAACATTACATGAACAAACAAACAAACACATTTACATGGAAACCATTCTACATATGTTTGCTCCTTCCAATAATAAATTATCCCCAAAATATCACAAAAAATCACCAAATATGAAATAAACCCCTAAATATGGGGAAACTTGAAATATACATCGAATAACTCTTGTAGAAATGAAATTAGCTACAAGAGCTGTTAGAATATATTTTTAATTTCTCCCATATTTAGGGATTTATTCAGATTTATGGAAAATCCCAAAATTAAATTTTTTTTAGGGTAAATCCCAAAATAATGAGGAAATTTGAAAAATACCTAGGAACAACTCTGGTAGAGAATCAAATTCTACATAGGTGTCCAAAGTTTCGCACGATCGTGTGATTGATTTTAAGAAAATGAGGAAACCCGAGCGTCACGCTGAAAATCTTTTTTATGGGTAGCACCCCCATTGCATCAAAAAATCAACTAAGCTACCCAGTGCGGGAAGGCTATCATATCTTAATGTATTTACAGTCACTCTATAAACATTTTAGTACCATTCGTGTTTAGTCACCCCAGGTGGTACCGATATCTGGCCTGGCTCATGGACTAAATGTTCTATTCATTTCACAACAAAGACTGGAGGTATACTATTTGCTTTCTCAGATATTGGTGTTGCTCATCATTTTCACATTTCTCAGGCTGGATGTAGTAAGGACAGCAAGAGTTGGCACACTAGCAATGTTCTGTTCAGCGTTACTGGTGAGTGCTGTGTGGAGACCCTCGGCTGTGCCTGGCCAGGAAGACACTGAGAATGGCACAGAGAAACAGCTGGAACATGCCTTCTCTGGAGGGCTTGTATTTAGTATCATCATGTTAGCCGCTGGTATGTTAGTTTCCATTTGCATTTTTGCCTCATATTGATTTTTGTCTAGTTCAAGATAATATTGTGCTAAGATGCTGAAAAATAAGATAATTACCATTAAAATACCACCAGAGGAAAATAGATTTGTACATTGTAAAAATAAATATATTAGAACCTACTTTTCCTTATTCTGCTAGACATGAGAAATTGCACATCTTTCTTTACTTCTTTTAATTTCAGATGTGTAGAAATATGCATAGTTTCATGCAGTTTGGCCTACATCCTAACCCTTCATTTGCTAATTAATATATATTTTTCCTTATTTTCATAGCCACTCTACAACTGACCTCAAGCAAAGGGTCGAGTGGAAGCAACATGCTGCCCCTCCACACCCTTCCGGCCGGGGCGTTGCAGCGGTCACACTCTCTCCTCACACTCTTCACCTCCACCCTCAAGCTCATCCTTGCAAACAAAAACAGCAGGACTATTTTCTACTTCCTATGTGTTAATTCATGTAAGAAGGTTGTCTAGCATGCTTAGTCAGATTGTTTTATTGACTGTACTTCAGTGAGTGTGTATAGTTCATACTATTGTGTAGGTGATATTTTCATGTGGCCTATCCCAATCTTTATCCATGATTTTAATTTTTCTTTCTCTTGCTATGATATGTATATATTAAAATGAGTAATGTAATATATTACTAAGTGATAGGATACATGATGAATACCCTTTGTTGATTTGTAGGTCTGGCATTTCCCTGAAAATATTTTTGCATTTCTCATAAATGTTCAATTTTCATTTTTAGGTTTCACTTTTGTGGAGTTTGCATATGGCATGTGGACCAACAGTCTGGGCCTGATCTCCGATGGCTTCCACATGCTGTTTGACTGTTCTGCTCTTGTGATGGGTCTTGTGGCCTCAGTGATGGCCACGTGGAAGCCAACAAAGACCTTCCCCTTTGGGTAAGAACTTATTCTTTTCCTTGATTTTTGAGTGTCCAGAAAGTTGTTGTTTTTCCTAAGGTTAAAAGTAAATTGACATTGTTATATGAGGTGTTGGGTGGAGGAGGAGTTGGGTTGTCCCTTCCATAAAAAGGGAAAAATCCATTTTTTCTAGTTTGCACTGGGAAAGGCAGGCTACACATCCCAGGAAAAAAAAAAAAGTTTCAAGGGAAAAGCGGCCTTGTATTCGGTGTCCCGAGGGTCGGAGGTCGTGTAATTTAATGTATTTTTAACCACATAACTCTATATTCCTCACGGAGGAGCGGCGTAAGGTGCTGGGAGGCACAGCCAATCAGTGAGTGAATCTCCCGCCACCTCACCGCCCTAGCCAATCACGCACAAGCATCAAGGCCATTCACCCCACTCCTCCGCTTCTGTTTGATACCCGCGCTTTAACCCGTCGGGTGCCAGCGACGTATATATACGTCGGCAGGGCTTTTCACTCCCAGTGCCAGCGACGTATATATACGTCGGCATAATTAAAAATTCATTTCGGCAAAACTATTCACTTATTATTTTCCATTTCCACATAGGGTGACACATGCACCCTTTGAGCGATGTGGCAGCAGTAGAACATGTGGATAATACTGCACTTACACCAAGTGGGTCGAGTTGAGTCGAGTCAATTTGGAGAGTAATAGTCATAACGAGTGAAGACTCGTTGTGATTCGAATTGACTCTACTAACTCGAATTGTTTGGTGTAAAACGAATCCTCTCTCGAATTGTTTGGTGTAAAACGAATCCTCTCGCGAAATGTTTGGTGTAAAACGAATCCTCTCTCGAATTGTTTGGTGTAAAACGAATGGCTTATTATTTTCCATTTCCACATAGGGTGACACATGCACCCTTTGAGCGATGTGGCAACATTATAGCATGTGGATAATACTGTACCTACACCAAGGGGGTCGAGTCGAATCGAGTTGAGTCGAGTCAAGGAGAGTAATTGTCATAACGAGTGAAGACTCATTGTGATTCAAATTGACTCGACTCGACTCGAATTGTTTGGTGTAAAACGAATCCTAAGGTGTGCGTAGGTGACTATAGGGATAAGAGATTGATGGTGTTTCAGTATGTTTTGTCACCACGAGCGCTATTATGTCTCGTCCCAGAAAGCGAATTTTGACAGACCCTGAGTTAGTTGAAGAAATTTTTAGGGAGAACATAAGTGACTTTGATTCTGACGACTCTTTTGACGACTCTTGTGATGACCGGGACTACGTGCAATCATCAGAAACGTCGTCGAGTGGTGAAGAGAGTGAGGTACCCTCGCCATGCAAGATGGTGTACGATGTGTACGGGAAGGCATCGACGGCTATGCGTCGCCTCCACCTTCAAGGCGATGATGAAGAGGATGTGAACGAACCCCAGACATCATCGGTGCCCACATGGCTGACCAGTCCAGTGGCCATGCAACGAACATCATTACCAGGAAATCCACCTCAGAACAAGCGAATGAAAGTGAGTGGTGCTGGGCCTCTTATCACCCAAGGGTCTACCCCTTCCCCTCTCTTCCCCGCTGATGCCGACATGCCGTCACCTACTCGCCTTGACACACCAACACCTCTTCCTACATCCCCACAACCTGGTACGAGTGCGGATGCAGCAACAGGGAAATGGAAGGGGAAGGCAGCCTCGTCCCAGCGTAGGGTTTCACGTGGTAGGGGGCGCCGCAGGGGAGGTAATATTCCTGCACATCACGACGTGCCTGACCCTGAATCGACGAACACAGGGGGTGAAACTGACTTTGTGTGGGAGTGGGAGGATGGGATTAGCTTCACCCCAACCATTCACCCCTTCCTCGACGAGGCCATCGCAGGGGTCAATGTCCCTGAACTCACTCCTGAGTCAATTTATGCAGATTATTTATATAATTTCTTCCCAGTGGCCCTCATAGAAACAATAGTGGGGCTAACAAACTCCTACAATCATTTCAGAATGGGGGCGAAGGTGCAGACAACATACACTCGACGTTACCATTGGAAGGATATTGATGTCAAGGAATTTTACTCCTTCATTTGTGTCGTCCTTCTGATGGGAGAGGTAAAAAAGTCTAATGCAAGAAAGTATTGGTCAACTGACCCCTTAGCTGCTACCCCCATTTTTGGCCAAATAATGTCAAAAAACAGGTTCTACGATATCATGGGGAACTTGCATTTCTTTGATAACCTCGATCCTGCCATGAGAGAGAGCAACGACGTTATGAGAAGGATTAGGCTTGTTTTTGACCACCTCAGGGGCAAGTTCTCGTCATCATTCAATCCCCACCAGAAACTTGTGATCGACGAGAGCTTGGTATTGTGGCGAGGCAATCTCAGTTTCCGCCAATACATACCAAGCAAACGTCACCGTTTTGGCTTCAAACTCTTTGTGATGTGCGACTGTCAAACGGGGTACATACAGGATATGCTTCTCTACACTGGCCAGTAAACAGAGATTAGTGAGGACAGGAAATATGGAGTCTCAGGTGAAGTGGTCAAGGCACTGATTGGGAGGTACTTGGGGCGAGGCCATATATTGTACATTGACAACTGGCATACAAGCCCCCTACTCGCTGATTACCTCTTCAAGCGCGACACAGGTGTTTGTGGTACCGTCAAGAGGGGCCGCAAACACATGCCAACATTCCCCCGTGTCAAGAAAGGCGAGTGCACTTATTTCACAACCCAAAACATCATCGCCATGTCCTGGATAGACAAAAGAGATGTCAACCTGCTCTCTAGTGTCCATCGACCCATCATGCAGACTTCAAAATCATACGACTACAAGGAGAAGAAATACATCGACAAACCTGAAGCGGTGATGGACTATAACATAAATATGAGACAGGTAGACAAATCTGATGCCATGATTTCAAGTGTTGAGTGTGCTAGAAGAACAATGAAATGGTATAAGAAGATGTTTTTTCACCTCCTTGATATGACGATTCTCAACAGCCACATTCTCTACACTCTGAAGACAGGGGAAAATCAAACCTTAGAAGAGTTCGTTATCGAGGTGGTGCGTAGTGTCTTGGCACACAACACCGTTCAGAGAGTGACACAAACGCCCTCACAGACCATTGCAGGGCCGTCAAGAGATACACCCGCGCGTTTGGGAGTCTCGCACTTCATCTCAACAATCCCGGCCACGGGAACACAACGGTGTCCACAACGACGGTGCCACGTCTGCCAGCAAACCACACGACATGCCAAGAAGCGGAAGGACACGCGTTACCAGTGCAGTGACTGTAATGTAGGGCTTTGCCTGGAGCCCTGCTTCAAAGAATATCATACATTGATCCATTACTGATAAGAGGGTAGATGTATGTCGAGTAGTGAAATAAAAAGTCCAATGACATTGTAATATACTGTAATACTATTACAGTAATTGAAAATGATTATTAGATTTTGAAAATGTATTTGTAGTCTGTATACTTCAAGGGTTGAAATGTAGTCATGCTTCACACGTAAATAAACTCTTAGGATAAAAAAACCGAAATATAGCAAAAATGTTCATAGCTAATTTTGACATGAAAAATAAATTTGTTAAGGGTTTGTTTGTCTTTATATTGTTTAATTTAACCATTAGACCACAAATAAATAAAAAAAAAAAAAATCGAAAATCGGCCAGCACTGGCGTGGGTCATATGTCAAAAATTGGCCAGCACCCGACGGGTTAATTCTTTTTCTTTTTTTATCATGATATAAAAATGCATAAAAAGAAATATAATGTGCATACATGGATGAAGTTTTTGCATGTTACTATTCAAATGGTTTATGTAATTTACAAATTAATGTTTTTTGGGATGGAATTTTTTTTTTTAGTTCTTTCCGAGGATCGTTACTTTAATGCATAAGAAAATAAGCATTATAAAAATTGAAAAATCAACTTATTTTGTTTTTTGACAAACAACTAGGTGAGCTGATTATTTTGATGTATAATACATTATCATTAAGTTTGTTCTGGGTGTGGTGGCTGTTCTCAAACTTTAACCGTAATTTACTCAAAAGTACATAGGTCATTGCGCCTTACACCTCTTCTCTGCCCGACTCCTCATATGCGCATACAGTAGACCCTTGATTTAGTGGACTGATTTGAGTCACCTTCCCAAAAATTGAACATCCATTATTCTTGCATGACACAGTGGACTGTCTCATGAAATCAGATGTCACTTTTTCAAGTTGTGCACTTTTTGTACAACTTCCATAAACAAGGCTGTTTTTTTGTTTTGTTTTTTTACATCACAAAGGACTGGCCAAGGGCACAAAAAAAAAGAGATAACACAAATCCTGCTTAGTTGCCAGTCCCTATAAAGAAGACAGTGTGAGAATAAAGAAAGGGGGGTGGGTCAATTTGATTCGGGAGGTGTCTTGTCACTTCTCTTGAAAAGATTTAAGTCGTAGGAAGGTGGAAAAATAGAAACAGGAAGAGAGTTCCAGAGTTTACCAGTGAAAGGGATGAAAGAGTAAAGATACTGATTAACTCTTGCATTAGGAAGATGGACAGAATAGGGATGAGAATGAGTAGAAAGTCTTGTGCAGCGAGGCCGCGGGAGGGGGGGAGGCATGCAGTTAGCAAGTTCAGAAGAGCAGTGAGCATGAAAATAACGTTAGAAGATAGCAAGCAAAGCAACATTGCGGAGGTGATTTAAAGATTGAAGACAGTCAGTCAGAGGAGGGGAGTTGATGAGACGAAAAGCTTTTGACTCCACCCTGTTTAGGAAAGCTGTATGAGTGGATCCCCCCCAAACATGAGAGACATACTCCATACACGGGAGGATAAGGCCCCTGTAGAGAGCAAGCAATTGGGAGGGAGAAAAAAATGGACGCAGATGCCACAAGACACCTAACTTCTTAGAAGCTGTTTTAGCAAGAAATAAGATGTGAGATTTCCAGTTCAGATTTTTAGTGAAGGACAGTCCAAGAATGTTCATTGTAGAAGGAGATTGTTGAGTGTCATTGAAAAAGAGAGGATAGTTATCTGGTAGGTTTTGTCGAGTAGATAGGTGAAGAAATTGGGTTTTTGAGGCATTGAATAAAACAAGGTTTGCTTTGCCCCAATCAGAAATTGTGCATGTGTGTGTATTTACCTAGTTGTATTTTCCTAGTTGTGATATACGTGAAATGGGTTACACTCGTAGGGTCCCGTCTCTTTTTCTCAATTGGTCAATCTTAGCTTTGAAATCATGAATACTCTTGGCATTTTTAATTTAACTGTCCAGCTTATTCCACATATCAATACACCGATAGGGAAAACTGTACCTCTTAATGTCCTTCAAGCACCTTGTCCTCTTCAGTTTCTTCTCATGACCTCTCATGGCTTCTACTGTAATGGTTGAAATAACCTAGAACCGCTTCACCAAGTGGGATATCCCTTTGGCCTGGTTGGAACCATTCTCGACTGTGAGAGCGAATTCTAAGGCAGGTGGGTTTGAGCCCTACCATGTTCAGTATGTAAAAAGGGGAAATGGATTTATTCACCGAAATGTGATTGTAACCCTGCCAGTTCGTCTGTGGAGGATCTTCTGACAGGATTCAAGAAAGGAAATTGTGGGCCCAGGGCAGTGTAATGCTCTGTCTGTCTCCACAGTACCCCTATGGAGCAGTACATTGTCTTCCCTGTTCACAGTCCCCTTGACCAGTTGTGCCCTATGTTACTTGTCACGAGGGCTGCCGCTCCCCCTTCAGCATCCCCTTCAGAATTCCATCACAACGACAGAAGAGAGAAGTAGGAAGAGAGAGAGAACTCTCCGTGACGTCCCAAGCGGGCGTTACACTCTGTCAATTCTCTCCAAGCCTGTTATTCCTCAATACATTGCTATTAGATCCCCTCTTTCCCTTCTTTCTACCAAAGATTTTAGTCCTAACTTATCTAACTAACTAACTTGGTTGTATTTACCTAGTTGTGTTTTACAGGGCCTGAGCTACACTCGTGTGGTCCTGTCTCCGTATATACATTTATCCAGTCTTTCTTTCAATTGGTGCACATTATTTGCCAATATCACCTCCTCATTTAGTCCATTCCAAACTTCTACATTTCTATGAGGGAAACTGTACTTCTTTATGTTGTTCAGGCCTTTTTCCTAATTTTTTTGTATGTCCGCTTGTGTATCGACCTTCTCTTTGTTTCCGAGTCAGTAGTCTCTCATTGTCTGTTTCTTCCATCTTAGTTATCAGTTTAATTTTTTTTATTAAGTCTCCTCTTTCTCCTCTCTGCTCAAGTGTTGGTAAGTTATTTTCTTCAACCTTTCCTCATAAGAAAGTTCTTCTAGCTCTGGTACCATCTTTGTTGCCATTCTCTGTATCCTCTCAAACTTTTTCACATGCTTCTTTTTGTATGGGGACCATATAATTGTGTGTGTGTGTGTGTTAAGTACTGGAATGAAGGGTAAGTTCTTTCATTAAAGACAAATAAGACAAACTACTTGTATGTCACCACTCTATGGATCACTCTGTCCATTTCTTTCTTTGAAATATATGCAACATTAACAGCCCCAACAGCCAGTAATTGCAGGTCATCTCTGGTCTGTTGAGTGGCCATACTAACATCCTCTCACCATGGCACCTCAGTGAGAACTGCCTGCAGGGCGTGAGGCCACCTGAATCGTGTGTTGGCATAGCTTGTTTTTGTGAGGCCAGTTTCTTCAGGCAGATTCACAGGCTGACCTGTGTTTAGGTGCCTTTAGTCCAGTATAGCAGCTGCTCATTAGATGAACATTAACAAGTGCACAGCGTCCTCCCTTATTGAGTCACTATGCTGCTAGTTCAGTAGCTTTGGTCATTAGTTATGAAACTCAACTCGAGATTATGTCTATCCTATTGCAGGACTTTAAATCTATAGAATTTTTATTTTTAAAGAGTCATGGGGCATTACTGTAGATATTTTGCCGGATGAACTAAATCAAATGTCGAGAATATGCTCTGAGCAGACAGGAGGTGAGGTGACACAGCGTGTTGGCACTGTTTCTGGGCACAGTGATGGGTTAAGGTACTCTACTTCTTGAATAGCATGTCACATAGCGGTAAAGAATATTTTTCACATGGGTTTGTTTGTACCACTGCACATGTGGGAGAAGGCCTTATGTATAATAGAAAAATCATAATACAAAACTCAGTCTGTGACTATAAGACAAGTAATATAACATGTTTATTGGAGACAAAATTCTGACTACGGTAGATAAGTTACAATCTTGAGTACGTAGACAACATTTAGTCATCACTCACTGACAAAAAGATTATGTCTATGATTCATGTCATATTTGAATATTACTGTATGCAGATTTTTTCTCTTTGCAGATACGGAAGAATTGAAGTCCTTTCAGGATTTGTAAATGGCCTCTTCTTGACTGTGGTGTGTATGATTCTCATTGTTTTGAAAAGAAATACGTAACTCTGACACAAAGGCGCTAGTGGAATAAATTCACAGCTTCTCCATATGCAATTCAGCATCACCATCTTGCCTTGACCTCTCACACTAAAGAAAAGGTGGAGGGTCTAATATAACAATAAAAAAAAATACAGGAGTGCCTTTACATTTACAGGGGTTAGGTAAAAGAGACTTGCATGGATGCCAAAAGTCTGCAGATCCTGTCCCACTAAAAAATGCCTGGAGCACCCACTTTGTTATGCAATTTAAAGACTTTCATAAAATGTGAAAAAGTTACAAGCGTTGTTTATGAATACAAATGATAGCATGGTTACCATGTGATTGATCGGTAAGTCTTTAGGGTTACCCTGTGAATAATAGAAACCTTGTTAGTTAAACCAATGTCAAGACTCTACTGTAGTCAGATACTTTGGAATAAAAGATCAATCAGTGAAGTGAAGACTGCACATAATTATGCATCATGCCAATTTAGATCTAGAGCTCCTTACCTTGATATTCACCTTGTAACTTTGTAAGCCATCAAAATAGTCTCAAAGATGAGAAGCTGCCATCATCTGTAGATCCAGCAAAACTCTTATATTCCGTGTTATCATAGCATTTATCTCAATTATTGTACCTTTATTACATGGTCATATTCAGCAGGAATATCAAATGTCACAGGAAGTGACATTTATTATATAAAAAACAACAACTAATTATTACACTTGGAAAGTCATAATTATGTCACCTTCTCGTGCAGGAAAGGGTATTTGGAAAGAAATTCATGGAAACTAATTTACATGTACAAAGCATTTAATTTTCATGTACACTTTTAGAAAATATTCCACACCTGCCACAGATTGGACTGATGGTATTGTATGAGGCTGTGGGTCGCCTGTACGAGCCTCCAGAAGTACACACAGAGAAGCTCTTGGTAGTGGCAGTGTGTGGTTTGATCATCAACATGTTCGGCATGGCATCCTTCAGGTAGTGTTGAACAAGGTCTTTAATGAACTAAAAATAATGTTTGGAGGCTTGGTTGAAATAGGCAGCATCAGACATTGATAACCTAGTAAAAAAAAAAAAAAAAAGGTGTGAACTGAGCTTTTCTTTTTATTCTTTTGTTAAATATAATTTTGTAGGCCTTCAATGTGCATTTGTTTAATATGTGAGTGAATAGTGAACATATAGATGTATCATGGCTTACCTTTATTTTTGTAAATGATTTGTACAAAAATCTCTACTTTCCAGCCACACTCACTCTTTCAGCCATTCACACGAAGGAAATCATAGTCATCGTCGCACAGGATCACACAGTCACCATGGCAGCTCTCACGGCCACAGCCACAACGTCAATGCTAACATGCAGGGTGAGTGAGTTTGTCATGTGGAAATTTGAATTGTTTACGAGTGATGGGTTTGTTATGGGGTTGAGATAGCGCCTCAGAAGTGATGGGTTTGTGATGGGGTTGAGATAGCACCTCAGAAGTGATGGGTTTGTGACGGGGTGGAGATAGGGCCTCAGAAGTGATGGGTTTGTGACGGGGTGGAGATAGCGCCTCAGAAGTGATGGGTTTGTGACGGGGTGGAGATAGGGCCTCAGAAGTGATGGGTTTGTGACGGGGTGGAGATAGGGCCTCAGAAGTGATGGGTTTGTGACGGGGTGGAGATAGCGCCTCAGAAGTGATGGGTTTGTGACGGGGTGGAGATAGCGCCTCAGAAGTGATGGGTTTGTGACGGGGTGGAGATAGGGCCTCAGAAGTGATGGGTTTGTGACGGGGTGGAGATAGCGCCTCAGAAGTGATGGGTTTGTGACGGGGTGGAGATAGGGCCTCAGAAGTGATAGGTTTGTGACGGGGTTGAGATAGGGCCTCAGAAGTGATGGGTTTGTGACAGGGTGGAGATAGGGCCTCAGAAGTGATGGGTTTGTGACGGGGTGGAGATAGCACCTCAGAAGTGATGGGTTTGTGACAGGGTGGAGATAGGGCCTCAGAAGTGATGGGTTTGTGACGGGGTGGAGATAGCGCCTCAGAAGTGATAGGTTTGTGACGGGTGTGGAAATTATCCACCAACCACCCTCTCATAATTGGTAGAGTGGTGGTTTGTTTCCCCCCACCCCCTAGTGAGGAGGTATTTTCCGCTCGTCATAGGAGGGTGTGTAGGGATGTATATATATAATTTAAATGGTAATGGGTATTATTTAAGGCAATTTAAGTAAATGATAAGTACTGGGATAATATTAATGAACATTCTCAAGTGTTATTAACCATTAGCACCTTGGTTTGAAGCGCGGTCATTAGCTATCGTCATTAGATTCTAGGCCACTGGGCATTATACACGTGGCTAAGGATTAGTAGCCGGGCTTCGCCGCTGCTTACGGAAAGTTAGTTCACTCCACCCTCCTATTAGTAACATCTCTTCTCTGATTATAATGAAGAGATTTGTACATACGTTAATTTTGTACATATAAGTGAAAAAACAATAGGACTTGTCTCATCGACATAGCAAATATCAGTGCCGCGTCTATTAAGCCTGGATAGCTTCCTTGACGCCTCAATGATTATAATCGCCATGTTGTGATGGTTTGATGAACCACTTGACGCCAACCACAATAACGCCTCTGCCTCCGCACTTCACGGGCGGCCTCGATCAAGCGCTGACCACTTCGGATCATGGAACAAGCAGTATTGATAAAAGCCTACAGTGATTTCAACCCACTATCCACCGATAAGTATCCTAGTTAGTTGATTAGCTGGGGTATTGTGTCGGGATGAGATAGAATATGGGTTTTGATTAGGTAAGACCTCATATTAAATATATGTATGTGACATAAATTCACACAACGGGGTTGAGATAGCGCCTCAGAAGTGATGGGTTTGTGACAGAGTGGAGATAGGGGCTCAGAAGTGATGGGTTTGTGACGGGGTGGAGATAGGGGCTCAGAAGTGATGGGTTTGTGACGGGGTGGAGATAGGGCCTCAGAAGTGATGGGTTTGTGACGGGGTGGAGATAGGGGCTCAGAAGTGATGGGTTTGTGACGGGGTGGAGATAGGGCCTCAGAAATGATGGGTTTGTGACGGGGTGGAGATAGGGCCTCAGAAGTGATGGGTTTGTGACGGGGTGGAGATAGCGCCTCAGAAGTGATGGGTTTGTGACGGAGTGGAGATAGGGGCTCAGAAGTGATGGGTTTATGACGGGGTGGAGATAGGGCCTCAGAAGTGATGGGCTTGTGACAGGGTGGAGATAGGGCCTCAGAAGTGATGGGTTTGTGACGGGGTGGAGATAGCGCCTCAGAAGTGATGGGTTTGTGACGGGGTGGAGATAGCGCCTCAGAAGTGATGGGTTTGTGACGGGGTGGAGATAGGGCCTCAGAAGTGATGGGTTTGTGACGGGGTGGAGATAGGGCCTCAGAAGTGATGGGTTTGTGACGGGGTGGAGATAGGGCCTCAGAAGTGATGGGTTTGTGACGGGGTGGAGATAGCGCCTCAGAAGTGATGGGTTTGTGACGGGGTGGAGATAGGGCCTCAGAAGTGATGGGTTTGTGACGGGGTGGAGATAGCGCCTCAGAAGTGATGGGTTTGTGACGGGGTGGAGATAGGGCCTTAGAAGTGATGGGTTTGTGACGGGGTAGAGATAGGGCCTCAGAAGTGATGGGTTTGTGACGGGGTGGAGATAGGGCCTCAGAAGTGATGGGTTTGTGACGGGGTGGAGATAGCGCCTCAGAAGTGATGGGTTTGTGACGGGGTGGAGATAGGGCCTCAGAAGTGATGGGTTTGTGACGGGGTGGAGATAGCGCCTCAGAAGTGATGGGTTTGTGACGGGGTGGAGATAGCGCCTCAGAAGTGATGGGTTTGTGACGGGGTGGAGATAGGGCCTCAGAAGTGATGGGTTTGTGACGGGGTGGAGATAGCGCCTCAGAAGTGATGGGTTTGTGACGGGGTGGAGATAGGGCCTCAGAAGTGATGGGTTTGTGACGGGGTGGAGATAGCGCCTCAGAAGTGATGGGTTTGTGATGGGGTGGAGATAGCGCCTCAGAAGTGATGGGTTTGTGACAGGGTGGAGATAGTGCCTCAGAAGTGATGGGTTTGTGACAGGGTGGAGATCAATCAATCAATCATTGGGGGCATACGCCGGGGGGCGCGTCGCCTCGCCCACCCTACGACGCCACTCCCGGGGGTCACCACGCGCGAGTTCCCATGCAGGCTCCTTTCCCATACCAAGCAACTCTCGACAAGAAACATCAACTTGCCCCAGCCACGAGCCTTGTGGGCGCCCCCTTGGCCTCCTCCACGCCGGATTGTCTCTTACAGATACAACCCGATGGGAAGGATCGGTTTCAGGGTAGCGTGCCACATGCCCATATAGCCGAAGTTGGCGCTGACGGACTATGCAGGTAATAGGCCTAAATTCAGTCTCACGGTGCAATCGCTGATTTGACACGTAATCATCCCAGCGATACCCCATGATTCTGCGAAGACACTTATTACCAAAGGCATTGATTCGTCTCTTCAAGTCACTATTTAGTGTCCATGTCTCACAACCATAGAGTAAGACAGGGATCACAAGCGACTTGAAGATCCGGATCTTTGTCCTCCTGCACAGGTACCGACAATGCCAAATACTCCCGCTGAGCGAGTCCATAACACCATGGGCTATGCCAATCCGCCGTAAGGCTTCTTGACGTGACCCGCCATCATTATGGACTGCGCTACCAAGGTATGTAAAACTTTCCAAGATCTCAATGTCCTCGCCACACGCATGAACAGACTGTACTGCTTCATCTAGTAAGTCTCCAAACACCTGGACCTTGGTCTTGAGCCAGGAGACCTCAAGTCCCAAAGGCTTTGCCTCCTCGTGCAGCGCCTCGAGAGCCATCACCAGGACCTCCAGCGACTCAGCAAAGATTACTGCATCATCGGCAAAAACAAGATCAGTGATCTTGGTGTTGCCGACGGATGCTCCACAATCACTTTGATCTACAACCTTGTCCAATACCCAGTCCATACAAGCGCTGAAAAGTGATGGGGCAAGGACGCACCCTTGCCTCACTCCTGTATTCACAGGAAAGAAGCTGGATACACCTGCCCCACACTTCACAGCACTCTCAGTCCCAGAATACAGACCAGTTATCAAACCAATAGTCCTTGCAGGAATCTCCTTGCTTGGAGATAGTGCCTCAGAAGTGATGGGTTTGTGACGGGGTGGAGATAGGGCCTCAGAAGTGATGGGTTTGTGACGGGGTGGAGATAGGGCCTCAGAAGTGATGGGTTTGTGACGGGGTGGAGATAGGGCCTCAGAAGTGATGGGTTTGTGACGGGGTGGAGATAGGGCCTCAGAAGTGATGGGCTTGTGACAGGGTGGAGATAGGGCCTCAGAAGTGATGGGTTTGTGACAGGGTGGAGATAGGGCCTCAGAAGTGATGGGTTTGTGACGGGGTGAAGATAGCGCCTCAGAAGTGATGGGTTTGTGACGGGGTGGAGATAGGGCCTCAGAAGTGATGGGTTTGTGACGGGGTGGAGATAGGGCCTCAGAAGTGATGGGCTTGTGACAGGGTGGAGATAGGGCCTCAGAAGTGATGGGTTTGTGACGGGGTGGAGATAGCGCCTCAGAAGTGATGGGTTTGTGACGGGGTGGAGATAGGGCCTCAGAAGTGATGGGTTTGTGACGGGGTGGAGATAGGGCCTCAGAAGTGATGGGTTTGTGACGGGGTGGAGATAGGGCCTCAGAAGTGATGGGTTTGTGACGGGGTGGAGATAGCGCCTCAGAAGTGATGGGTTTGTGACGGGGTGGAGATAGCGCCTCAGAAGTGATGGGTTTGTGACGGGGTGGAGATAGCGCCTCAGAAGCTTGAGTTACTGTTTTGTTCATTAGTGAATGCATTTTATTAGACAGATTTATTGAAATGATCACCTTCTGACATCTTTTGCCATGAATCTCAAGGAAAAGGTATATTGTATGTGATTAGTAAAGCAAAGAATATGACACAATCCATATACAGTATGATCCTGAAAGATTATGTGAAAAGAATATAAATGCCAGTCTCAGTGTTGTGTTTTCCTATGTGGCTGTTCAGGGGAGCAATTAACCTTTTTTTTTTTCTCTCTCTCTCTCTCTCTCTCTCTCTCTCCTCTCTCCTCTCTCTCTCCTCTCTCTTCTCTCTCTCTCTCTCTCTCTCTCTCTCTCTCTCAAACATGTAGGGTGACTAACACTAAGGAGTTCACTCACAAACATTAGAAACATTTTTCAATTCAAACTTTCTATGCATTATGATTTTATGAAAACTTTCACATTTTTTTCAGAAAGTTGTAAATTCTTCAGAAGTTTATAGATTTTACAAAACGATAGAATTTACAGAAATCTACATATTTATAAGAAATGGCAAATTTTATTTGAATTTCATGAAAAATGACACTTACAAATCCTCCTTTATATATTTCCACGCACTACCCTCACTTACATTCTCTTCTTACTGTATTTCATTATCATGTTTGCCTTTCTCTTAGCCTCCAATGTTACCCACACATTTTTTCATTACATTTTCGTAAAAATAAAAATATATATATTTATATATATATATATATATATATATATATATATATATATATATATATATATATATATTATATAATATATTATATTATATATATTATATATATATATATATATATATAGTTGATTTTCTTGTTAGATTCATCATGATGTTTCAGGGTGACAGAGACACTCGGTATACTTGGGGTTGTTTATGCAAACGTTTCGCCAAGGCACTTGGCATCATCAGGCTAAAAATAGTTAAAATTTAATATATTGTAATGCTAAAAAGCGAACATCTAAAAAATTAATTCTAGAAACAATAAATATTCCTATATTTTCTAAAATTACTAACTAATAAATAAAATATAATTGTACTTAACGGACCTTGGTGTGTATGCTGTCTGAGTTGGTAGAGGACTGAATGAACACTAGTTTTGTGGTGACATTTCAGCTTGTGTGGGGCGATCGAACCGAGAGTCGGGCAATCGAACACAGTGGTAGTCATTTGAGTATATGTAGTTGTTGTGAAATGACTTGGTTATTAAGATCAGGGGACAAGTGCTTGATGTGTATAGCTTCTAATAATTTAGTGTCACTAGGGTAGTGTGCCTTGGATAGGATACTAAAGTCATTCATAGAAAAGGGTGATCTAAATCATGTGAGTGTGAGCGGATTGCAGATTGCGAAGTGAAGAAATGGGTCGACCAGTACGTGCAGAAACACCTTTATGCTCAGAAAGCCTAAGGGTTAGATTCTTGTCGTCTCGCCGACGTATCTAGCGTTACAACTAGAACATTTGAATTTATAATTATGTTAGAAATAAGGGCTTTAGGTATAGAGTCTTTATATTTGAAATGAGTTCTTAGGGTAAGAGAGATTAGTAAAAATAAATTTAATTTTGAGTTAGGAAGATGTGACTTAAGTAGACCATTGAGTTTTTGTTCCGAATGGTGTAACTGAGATGGCCATAAAATGGGAGTTTAACATAGTGTGTGTCTAATATGGGTTCGGGTTCGTTCGACTCTGGGTGAACTTTTTATCTAAGAACTTGAGATGATTGTTTCAATTAATTTGAGGGGTAGCCATTGTTTTGGAAAAAATTGGTAAGGAATTTGATCTCATATCAAAGGAAACCAATTGATGAGAAACTATAGCATCTGTGTAGTAGGGTCTTAATGTATTGTTTTAAAAAGGTTAGGGATAAATGAACATATTGAGTTCCTAAACAGTGAAAGTAGTTTTCTATAGACTGAGGTGGTAAGGTAATTATTTTTACGAGTAACTAGGATATCTAAAAATGGTAGTGATGATTGTTTTTCAATTTCATATGTGAACTTAATATTTGGGTGCTGAGAATTAAGGTACTTCAGAAATAAGGGAATGTGCTCGGTATTTTTAAAAAGTAAAAAAGTGTCGTCTACATATCGTTTATAATAAAAAGGTTTAAAAAGTTTAGGACAGTTAGACAGCCACATGTCCTCATGGTGACATAAAAAAGCATTAGCAAATGAAGGACCCAGGCACGATCCCATGGAAACACCATCAGTTTGGACATAAAGTTTTTTGTTAAAAATAAATGGAGAGTCTTTTATAGCTAACGTTAATAAATCAGAGAATTGTTTTTTTGTGTAATTAAGAAAAATGGTAGCTTTATGAAATAAATTATCAGTGATTATTTCAATAGTCTCATCTAATGGAATGTTTGTAAATAGTGATTGGATGTCAAAACTAGCCATTACCGCGTTGTTTACGTTAATTGTTTTTAATTCATGTGCAAATTCAAAGGAGTTCTTAATTGTGTGTTCGTTACTAGTTAATGGGTCAATTATCGGGACGAAGTATTTAGCTAGGTTATAGTTAAAGGTGCCTATAGTACTGAGAATAGGACGTAAGGGGTTACCTATTTTATGTGTTTTTGGTAATCCATAAAGGACACCAGGAGAAGAGCCACTAGGAAATATATAATGGAAAACATCTTTAGTAATGACTTTTGATTTAAGTAATGTTCTAAGGTAACGGATAAGTCTATCCTCCATTTTAGTGATGAAAGAAAATGTGTTGTCAGCGAGGACTTTAAACTTTGTTTTATCACTAAGGATGGATTCAGTTTTGTTAATGTACTCAGTTTTATCTAAAATTACTGTACCGCGTCCTTTATCGGGTCTAGTGATTAGGATAGTATCATCAGATTTAAGGGTATTAAGGGCATCAAATTGAATTTGTGGGAGTTTTGGGAATGAATGTTTAAATTCATTGAATTCGCGATATGATGAATGGGCAATAGTGGAGATGCCTTGAATTAAGTTATCCCACTCCGTAATAAGTGTTTTCTTGGCTTTATATTTAAGTGTATTAACAAGCTTCTCAAATGTAAAGTAGTGATTGACATAGTTGATATTAAATTTTGGTAAGGCAAAAGGTAATCCGAGTGAGAGTAAATCTCGACTTTATCCCTATTAACAGAGTGTTCCAGAGGAATGCCTAGAGAGCACAGTTTTTTCCTATGACAAGTTTTGGCTGTTTCGAATTTAGAGTCATTACTACGTACTAATCTATTAAAAAGACAATTAAAATCAAGCCATGACAAGGTGTTTTTCAGATCAGATTTAGTTTGATTAAAGTCCTCTATGTGATTTTTAAGTAGCCTGTTTTTCTCTTTTAATTCTAAGTTTAGTAATTTGAATTGAAATGACTTATATGTAGATGTATTGTTTAGCATGGGTTTATATAATTTAAATTGGAGGAAGTTAGGGATTATTCCATAAGTTTTACAGGTTTGCAAAAATTCTATATCTAGTCTAGTCTTTTTTACTTTGTAATCAGTCTTCTCTAGTTTACGGTATTGGGATAGAGAAGCATTACTATACCTACGTTTTAGGATATCAATAAAGGGGACATTTTTAGGGAATCTAATTTTGAGGATAAATAATAATACCCAGGATATCACTGCTAACCTAGGCATGGTAAGAGTGTAGCTTACGTGACGATCTATGTATACCTGCCCTACCTGTGACATAGATCGTCACGTAAGCTACACTCTTACCATGCCTAGGTTAGCAGTGATATCCTGGGTATTATTATTTATCCTCAAAATTAGATTCCCTAAAAATGTCCCCTTTATTGATATCCTAAAACGTAGGTATAGTAATGCTTCTCTATCCCAATACCGTAAACTAGAGAAGACTGATTACAAAGTAAAAAAGACTAGACTAGATATAGAATTTTTGCAAACCTGTAAAACTTATGGAATAATCCCTAACTTCCTCCAATTTAAATTATATAAACCCATGCTAAACAATACATCTACATATAAGTCATTTCAATTCAAATTACTAAACTTAGAATTAAAAGAGAAAAACAGGCTACTTAAAAATCACATAGAGGACTTTAATCAAACTAAATCTGATCTGAAAAACACCTTGTCATGGCTTGATTTTAATTGTCTTTTTAATAGATTAGTACGTAGTAATGACTCTAAATTCGAAACAGCCAAAACTTGTCATAGGAAAAAACTGTGCTCTCTAGGCATTCCTCTGGAACACTCTGTTAATAGGGATAAAGTCGAGATTTACTCTCACTCGGATTACCTTTTGCCTTACCAAAATTTAATATCAACTATGTCAATCACTACTTTACATTTGAGAAGCTTGTTAATACACTTAAATATAAAGCCAAGAAAACACTTATTACGGAGTGGGATAACTTAATTCAAGGCATCTCCACTATTGCCCATTCATCATATCGCGAATTCAATGAATTTAAACATTCATTCCCAAAACTCCCACAAATTCAATTTGATGCCCTTAATACCCTTAAATCTGATGATACTATCCTAATCACTAGACCCGATAAAGGACGCGGTACAGTAATTTTAGATAAAACTGAGTACATTAACAAAACTGAATCCATCCTTAGTGATAAAACAAAGTTTAAAGTCCTCGCTGACAACACATTTTCTTTCATCACTAAAATGGAGGATAGACTTATCCGTTACCTTAGAACATTACTTAAATCAAAAGTCATTACTAAAGATGTTTTCCATTATATATTTCCTAGTGGCTCTTCTCCTGGTGTCCTTTATGGATTACCAAAAACACATAAAATAGGTAACCCCTTACGTCCTATTCTCAGTACTATAGGCACCTTTAACTATAACCTAGCTAAATACTTCGTCCCGATAATTGACCCATTAACTAGTAACGAACACACAATTAAGAACTCCTTTGAATTTGCACATGAATTAAAAACAATTAACGTAAACAACGCGGTAATGGCTAGTTTTGACATCCAATCACTATTTACAAACATTCCATTAGATGAGACTATTGAAATAATCACTGATAATTTATTTCATAAAGCTACCATTTTTCTTAATTACACAAAAAAACAATTCTCTGATTTATTAACGTTAGCTATAAAAGACTCTCCATTTATTTTTAACAAAAAACTTTATGTCCAAACTGATGGTGTTTCCATGGGATCGTGCCTGGGTCCTTCATTTGCTAATGCTTTTTTATGTCACCATGAGGACATGTGGCTGTCTAACTGTCCTAAACTTTTTAAACCTTTTTATTATAAACGATATGTAGACGACACTTTTTTACTTTTTAAAAATACCGAGCACATTCCCTTATTTCTGAAGTACCTTAATTCTCAGCACCCAAATATTAAGTTCACATATGAAATTGAAAAACAATCATCACTACCATTTTTAGATATCCTAGTTACTCGTAAAAATAATTACCTTACCACCTCAGTCTATAGAAAACCTACTTTCACTGGTTTAGGAACTCAATATGCTTCATTTATCCCTAACCTTTTTAAAATCAATACTATTAAGACCCTACTACACAGATGCTATAGTTTCTCATCTAATTGGTTTTCCTTTGATAATGAGATCAAATTCCTTACCAATTTTTTCCAAAACAATGGCTACCCCCTCAAATTAATTGAAACAATCATCTCAAAGTTCTTAGATAAAAAGTTCAACCCAGAGTCGAACGAACCCGAACCCATATTAGACACACACTATGTTAAACTCCATTTTATGGCCATCTCAGTTACACCATTCGGAAAAAACTCAATGGTCTACTTAAGTCACATCTTCCTAACTCAAATTTAAATTTATTTTTACTAATTCTCTTACCCTAAGAACTCATTTCAAATAAAAGACTCTATACCTAAAGCCCTTATTTCTAACATAATTTATGAATTCAAATGTTCTAGTTGTAACGCTAGATACGTCGGCGAGACGACAAGGAATCTAACCCTTAGGCTTTCTGAGCATAAAGGTGTTTCTGCACGTACTGGTCGACCCATTTCTTCACCTTCGCAATCTGCAATCCGCTCACACTCACAGATTTAGATCACCCTTTTTCTATGAATGACTTTAGTATCCTATCCAAGGCACACTACCTAGTGACACTAAATTATTAGAAGCTATACACATCAAGCACTTGTCCCCTGATCTTAATAACCAAGTCATTTCACAACAACTACATATACTCAAATGACTACCACTGTTTCGATTGCCCGACTCTCGGTTCGATCGCCCCACACAAGCTGAAATGTCACCCACAAAACTAGTGTTCATTCAGTCCTCTACCAACTCAGACAGCATACACACCAAGGTCCGTTAAGTACAAATTATATTTTATTTATTAGTTAGTAATTTTAGAAAATATAGGAATATTTTATTGTTTCTTAGAATTAATTTTTTAGATGTTCGCTTTTAGCATTACAATATATTAAATTTTAACTATTTTTAGCCTGATGATGCCAAGTGCCTTGGCGAAACGTTATATATATATATATATATATATATATATATATATATATATATATATATATATATATATATATATATATATATATATCTATATATATTATATTATATATATATATATATATATATATATATACAGTCAAACCTCATATAACGGACTTCGGATGTAACGATCCATTTGATGTTTTTTTTTTTTTTTTTTATTTTTTTTGCATATAGACCTTATACGGCTTCGATTGTCAACTCAACATCATTGTATTTTTTCTCATTTTACTTTGGAATGTTGGGATTTAGACCGTTTTGATGTTCACATATTAGATAAATATTATAAGAAGGTACCTTGTTGCTATGTTTAGTGGTAGAAGGTGTGTATTGTTTAAAATAGTGACTATTAGTGTTATGGCGTGGCCGCTGCTACGTCTCCCTGTCACCTCAACACCCTAAATCACCCTTATCTAAGGTGACACGCAGTGCTACACTGACCTAAATAGTGACACGTGTATATAACTGCACTTCACAACCATATAATATATATAATAATGAGCAATAGTCATTTATAATAAGCAATACCTTTGGAAGCCACGGCTGAATCTGGCTCGTAGTAATTTGTTTACCTTTCACTAGAGCTTGAGCTTGACTAGCTACACGGTCTGGTTGTGTTTGTGATTATTTCTAATTTATTTCACGTGTAGGAGCGGACCAAATTCAGCATGTAGTGCCAGTCACTGTTTACCTCCCAACATAGCTACACAGTCTGGTTGCGTTTGTGATTATTTCTCATTTATTTCACAATTTTTCCGTTTTTTTCATATATTATTCCACCCTTGGGAAAATATCCTCGCTACAACGGACAATCGGCTTTAACGGACCACTCCTCCCCCCCTTTAGTCCGTTATATCGAGGTTTGACTGTATATATATTTATGGGTTATATATATATATATATATATATATATATATATATATATATATATATATATATATATATATATATATATAATATATATGGGCAGGAGATTTTCTCTGAGACAGATCTCGTTAAAAGTGATAGCTAGTTCAGCGTTTATTATCTTTTTAAAGATATTTTCTCTTTGTCTTAAGAGTGTCTTATTCTCTTTTGTAATCACTTGTATGACTTCGCCGTAGCTTGTCATTTTGCTGTATCGTGATTTCAGGTCTAAGAATCCTTATTCAGCAGCATGTGGAAGATGTTTTCTCCTCAGTTGTAGAGGTGAGCATGACTTAGATGCGGAGTGAAGCGCTATTTATAGATGAAGTCTGCCTGCCACGCAGCCTAGTGGCGGCGCTGATTGGTAGATAGCTTTTGCTTCTCGTCTCCGTGAGTGGGAGACGCTTATTGGTTGTTGGCTCCTCGCTTTGCTTTTCTGTGAGTAGGCTGTTATTTGCTTTTGTTCTTTTCATGCTGGGTAGAGCTTGTAGGTCGTTTGCCTCTACGTTAAGCTTGGGATTGATCTCTTTTATGTATAGTGCTTCTATAATTGGAAGTCGTCGCACATCTGCACACATGTCGACCAATTCTGTATTTTCTTCTAGAAATGTTCTTGTGATGATCAATCAATCAATCATTGGGGGCAAACGCCGGGGGGCGCGTCGCCACGCCCACCCTACGACGCCACTCCCGGGGGTCACCACGCACGAGTTCCCATGCAGGCTCCTTTCCCATACCAAGCAGCTCTCGACAAGAAACATCAACTTGCCCCAGCCACGAGCCTTGTGGGCGCCCCCTTGGCCTCCTCCACGCCGGATTGTCTCTTACAGATACAACCCAATGGGAAGGATCGGTTTCAGGGTAGCGTGCCACATGCCCATATAGCCGAAGTTGGCGCTGACGGACTATGCAGGTAATAGGCCTCGATTCAGTCTCACGGTGCAATTGCTGATTTGACACGTAATCATCCCAGCGATACCTCATGATTCTGCGAAGACCATTATTACCAAAGGCATTGATTCGTCTCTTCAAGTCACTATTTAGTGTCCATGTCTCACAACCATAGAGTAAGACAGGGATCACAAGCGACTTGAAGAACTGGATCTTTGTCCTCCTGCACAGGTACCGACAACGCCAAATACTCCCGCTGAGCGAGTCCATAACACCGTGGGCTATGCCAATCCGCCGTAAGACTTCTTGACGTGACCCGCCGTCATTATGGACTGCGCTACCAAGGTATGTAAAACTTTCCAAGATCTCAATGTCCTCGCCACACGCATGAACAGAATGTACTGCTTCATCTAGTACGTCTCCAAATACCTGGACCTTGGTCTTGAGCCATGAGACCTCAAGTCCCAAAGGCTTTGCCTCCTCGTGCAGCGCCTCAAGAGCCATCACCAGGACCTCCAGCGACTCAGCAAAGATTACTGCATCATCGGCAAAAACAAGATCAGTGATCTTGGTGTTGCCGACGGATGCTCCACAATCACTTTGATCTACAACCTTGTCCAATACCCAGTCCATACAAGCGTTGAAAAGTGATGGGGCAAGGACGCACCCTTGCCTCACTCCTGTATTCACAGGAAAGAAGCTGGATACACCTGCCCCACACTTCACAGCACTCTCAGTCCCAGAATACAGACCAGTTATCATCATCTTGTGATGATGGTGCCATGTTTTTCTAATAGGTGACTTTTTGGGGCTCCGGAAGTTAGGTGGCAAGTAATTCCTATGGGGAATGAATGAAAAAAAAGGTGTCTGGGATTTTACTCACGGCCTTGACTTCCTGCTTGCAGTTTTTCAAATCATTAGTCATTAATGGGCAGTGACCAGGACATATTGCTTATCGTCACACCCGGCTCGATTACCCAGAACGTCACCAAAACATTTTGGAAAAGTGTTTTCGCTCAGTTGGATATAGGGCCTGAGCCACAGTTGACTGCAGACCAGATCACCCGTATTCACAGCTTATATAAGATTGGTTTTAGTTCAAAAGAAATTGTGAGGGAGACTGGGTTACTCAAGGATGCAATACACTGCCAACTTCTCTGTCTTCCACTGTATGTACACCACGTGATCACCACAGCACCACACCACCACACAAAACACAGTGAATTAAGAGTGTGACAGCACAGTAGGACAGAGCACAAATAAGTCACAATAAGCACATTAAGTAAACCACCAAATCACTAAAATCGACTCGCAAGGCACAATACTACATACAAGCAACAAAGACGTTGTATGTACTCTCGCGGACGCCGTGTGGTGACTGGTGACTAGACTCGAGAGGGTAGGATAGGTAAGGGACAAGGGAGGGGTGCGCAGACCTCTTCCACTGCCCACAAACTCGTCTCTGCGCATCTGAATCATTGTACATCGTCCAGCGATATGAATTTTTGTAGGCCACATTGTCGTGCCACCAGAATTATCATATTTTCAGATTGATTATTGCACAACCTTAGGTAAAATCATAATATATCATATAGTCAGTAAATGATTTTATAATTTTAGTAAATAACTTATAATTTACTTTAGTAAATAACTTGGTAATTTTACTCACCCCAGCTTGAATGTCGTAACATTGGATTTTCGATCTCGTATATTGAAAATAGACCCTAATTTACACATCTCGTATTATCGGATTCTCGTATATCGAATGCTCGTATAACGGGACCTCCCTGTATATATATATATATATATATATATATATAACCTCGATTTCCACAAACCTCGATTTCCCGGACTAATTGGGGGGAGCACTGGTCCGGGAACCGCAAAAGTCCGGGAAACGCAACAGTCCGATGCCATTTTTTTTTTTTTTTTTTTTTTTTTTTTTTTTTTTTATGTCACAAAGAACTGGCCAAGGGCACAACAAAAATGGGTAACACAAAGTCTGCTTAGTTGCCAGTCCCTATAAAGAAGACTGTAAGAGAATAAAATTAAAAAAACCCACATTACCCACCCCCGGACGCTTATCCTACTCTAGTATTTACTGTCCAGCAACCACCAATATCAACTACCACGCCGTGGACTTTTACGTCCGCTGAGCATGCTGCCACCTGGCGGGAGGCAGCAGAAAGTGTTCAATAGTCTCAAGAGACGTAGCCTACCTGCACCAGGAACATTGGGAGTCAGGAGACTAACTGAGGCAGTGCAGGTGAGCCGTGAGTGTCGTGTGCCCAAATGTAAACAATACGACCGCTGAGCATGCTGCCACCTGGCGGGAGGCAGCAGAAAGTGTTCAATAGTCTCAAGAGACGTTCCTGCACCAGGGACAGTGGGAGTCAGGGGACTAACGGAGGGGGTGCAGGTGAACCGTGAGTGTCGTGTGCCCAAATGTAAACAATACGACCGCTGAGCATGCTGCCACCTGGCGGGAAGCGCGGACACTGACCAGGGGTGACAGGAGATGCTCGGACCGCCGGACAACTTGGTCAATTTACGAACAGGACCAGGCATTTCAACGTTAAAAAAAAAAAAAAAAAAAAAAAAAAAAAAAAATTGTCCAGGACTCTGACATATCCCCGGACCTCGGATTTTGTCCGGCAAATCCGATATCCGGGAAATCGAGGTTTGTGTGTATATATATATATATACAGGGAGGTCCCGTTATACGAGCATTCGATATACGAGAATCCGATGATACGAGATGTGTAAATTAGGGTCTATTTTCATTATACGAGATTGAAAATCCAATGTTACGACATTCAAACTGGGGTGAGTAAAATTACCAAGTTATTTACTAAAGTAAATTACAAGTTATTTACTAAAATTATAAACATTTACTGACTATATGATTTTACCTAAGGTTGTACGATAATCAATCTGAAAATAACGTGCAGACTGGCCAACGACTGCTCGAGACTGGTATTAGCAGAGGTAGGGAGTCTCCAGGCTCGCTTATTA
Organism: Chionoecetes opilio; assembly: GCA_016584305.1. Taxonomy (NCBI): domain Eukaryota; kingdom Metazoa; phylum Arthropoda; class Malacostraca; order Decapoda; family Majidae; genus Chionoecetes; species Chionoecetes opilio. The sequence goes on from JACEEZ010025993.1 coordinate 251,827, forward strand.
TTGTTTGGTATGCTATGAAATATCATTTCTCTAGGTGAATGTAGACATTTGATTGCATTTGGATGGATATCATTCATATATATGAGAAAAGAGATGAAATACAAGCAAGGGACTCATCCACGTTTGGCAGCGCGGCCTTTGGCTGCAGCAGCAGCAGCATGAGCCAGCCCATGAAGCCTGTGAGGTGGATATCAACACCACTAGACCAAGGGAGATAGATGTCTTTGGTAATATTTAGTAGGGGAGCGAGAACCCCTTGAGGAATCCTATGATCCCTGGTGATATCCTATGGTGCTATCACAGGCATGGGAGCTGACTGTCTTCAGGAAGGCACAGGTGAGGCGGATAACGGCGGGTTTTTACTCAAAAGTTTTGAGTGGCGGCTGGCCGCTGCAGCCGCCACCTCCTCCGCCACTGTAGGTTTGGGCAGGCTTAAACGTCTTATTACTCGTTATTATACAACTTACTGATTATGTTGAGATGTTATATACACGTGTCATTATCTAAATCAATGTAGCACCGTGTGTCACCTTAAATAAGGGTGATTTAAAGATGTTATGATGAGGTGACTGCTGGGGCAGTGAGTGACGGAGAAATTCTTGCCGCGGCCTCACCGCCCCATTACACAAATATTCACTATTTCAACCCACATACACACCTTCTAACACCAAAAC
>JACEEZ010025993.1:257500-312500 GCA_016584305.1 Chionoecetes opilio
TAAATATAGTACTTGAAGAATTTTGGGTGTTTCTGATTGATTTTTTTTGCGATATGGTATACAAATGCATCCTTGATGGGTGCAGCAAGAAAGCTGTGCCTTTCCAGATAAGTTTGCACACGTATCAGACCAATAGGCGAGAAATGTGTAAAAAAAAATTGTGCGTCGGACGGACGTTGCTGCGTTGGGGTGAAGGTAGGGAAACGGAGGTGGGTGTTGGTGGTGGGGGAAGTGGGTGGATGTTGGTGGTGGGGGAAGTGGGTGGATGTTGGTGGTTGGGAAAGGGGATGGGTGTTGGTGTTTGGGGAAGTGGATGGGTGTTGGTGGTGGGGGAAGTGCACGTGGTGTTGGTGGTGGGGAAGGGGGTGGGTGTTCGGTGGTGGGGAAAGGGAGTTAGTGGTTGGGGAAGGGGATGGGTGTTGGTGGTTGGGGAAGTGGATGGGTGTTGGTGGTGGGGGAAGTGCACGTGGTGTTGGTGGTGGGGAAGGGGGTGGGTGTTCGGTGGTGGGGAAAGGGAGTTAGTGTTTGGGGAAGGAGATGGGTGTTGGTGGTTGGGGAAGGGGGTGGGTGTTGGTGGTGGGGGAAGGGGATGGGAGTTAGTGGTGGGGGAAGGGGGTGGCTGTTGGTGGTAGGGGAAGGGGGTGGGTGTTGGTGGTTGGGGAAGGGGTGGGTATTGGTGGTGGGGGAAGTGGGTGGATGTTGGTGGTTGGGGAAGGGGGTGGGTGTTGGTGGTTGGGGAAGGGGATGGGTGTTGGTGGTTGGGGAAGTGGGTGGGTGTTGGTGGTGGGGGAAGTGGGTGGATGTTGGTGGTGGGGGAAGGGGATGGGTGTTAATTGGTGGTTGGGGAAGGGGGTGGGTGTTGGTGGTTGGGGAAAGGGGTGGGTGTTGGTGGTTGGGGAAGTGGGTGGGTGTTGGTGGTGGGGGAAGGGGGTGGGTGTTGGTGGTGGAGGAAGGGGGTGGGTGTTGGTGGTGGGGGAAGGGGGTGGGTGTTGGTGGTTGGGGAAGGGGGTGGGTGTTGGTGGTGGGGGAAGGGGGTGGCTGTTGGTGGTGGGGGAAGTGGGTGGGTGTTGGTGGTTGGGGAAGGGGGTGGGTGTTGGTGGTTGGGGAAAGGGGTGGGTGTTGGTGGTTGGGGAAGTGGGTGGGTGTTGGTGGTTGGGGAAGGGGGTGGGTGTTGGTGGTTGGGGAAAGGGGTGGGTGTTGGGGAAGGGGGTGGGTGTTGGTGGTGGGGGAAGGGGGTGGCTGTTGGTGGTGGGGGAAGTGGGTGGGTGTTGGTGGTTGGGGAAGGGGGTGGGTGTTGGTGGTTGGGGAAAGGGGTGGGTGTTGGTGGTTGGGGAAGTGGGTGGGTGTTGGTGGTTGGGGAAGGGGGTGGGTGTGGTGGTTGGGAAGGGGTGGGGTGGGAAGGGGGTGGGTGTTGGTGGTTGGGGAAGGGGGTGGGTGTTGGTGGTTGGGGAAGTGGGTGGGTGTTGGTGGTTGGGGGTGGGTGTTGGTGGTTGGGGAAGGGGGTGGGTGTTGGTGGTGGGGGAAGGGGGTGGGTGTTGGTGGTTGGGGAAGGGGGTGGGTGTTGGTGGTGGGGGAAGGGGGTGGGTGTTGGTGGTTGGGGAAGTGGGTGGGTGTTGGTGGTTGGGGAAGGGGGTGGGTGTTGGTGGTTGGGAAAGGGGTGGGTGTTGGGGAAGGGGGTGGGTGTTGGTGGTTGGGGAAGGGGGTGGGTGTTGGTGGTTGGGGAAGGGGGTGGGTGTTGGTGGTTGGGGAAGTGGGTGGGTGTTGGTGGTTGGGGAAGGGGGTGGGTGTTGGTGGTTGGGGAAAGGGGTGGGTGTTGGTGGTTGGGGAAGTGGGTGGGTGTTGGTGGTTGGGGAAGGGGGTGGGTGTTGGTGGTTGGGGAAGGGGGTGGGTGTTGGTTGTTGGGGAAGGGGATGGGTGTTGGAACTGGATATGTGGGTAGGAATGGGGGTGGGTGTTGGTGGTTGGGGAAAAGGGTGGGTGTTGGTGGTTGGGGAAGTGGGTGGGTGTTGGTGGTTGGAGAAGGGGGTGGGTGTTGGTGGTTGGGGAAGGGGGTGGGTGTTGGTGGTGGGGGAAAGGGGTAGGTGTTGGTGGTTGGGGAAGGGGGTGGGTGTTGGTGGTGGGGGAAGGGGGTGGGTGTTGGTGGTTGGGGAAGTGGGTGGGTGTTGGTGGTTGGGGAAGGGGGTGGGTGTTGGTGGTTGGGGAAGGGGGTGGGTGTTGGTGGTTGGGGAAGTGGGTGGGTGTTGGTGGTTGGGGAAGGGGGTCAGTGTTGGTGGTTGGGGAAAGGGGTGGGTGTTGGGGAAGGGGGTGGGTGTTGGTGGTTGGGGAAGGGGGTGGGTGTTGGTGGTTGGGGAAGGGGGTGGGTGTTGGTGGTTGGGGAAGTGGGTGGGTGTTGGTGGTTGGGGAAGGGGGTGGGTGTTGGTGGTTGGGGAAAGGGGTGGGTGTTGGTGGTTGGGGAAGTGGGTGGGTGTTGGTGGTTGGGGAAGGGGATGGATGTTGGTGGTTGGGGAAGGGGGTGGGTGTTGGTGGTTGGGGAAGGGGGTGGGTGTTGGAACTGGATATGTGAGTGGGAATGGGGGTGGGTGTTGGGGAAGGGGATGGGTGTTGGAAGCGGGGATGTAGGTAGGAACAGGGATGGGTGTTGTGGGATGTGGGTGGGTGTTGGGGATGAAGTGCAGTGAATAATAGCAGATTCTTGAAGGACTCCAGCATCCCCCCCTCTCTCTCTCTCTCTCGATGAACACTAGGTTAGGTTAGGCTAAGTGACGTCATCAATAATATTCGCGGGCCTGATGGAAGGATGAAACATTTTTTCCCGCGCTTTTTACAAAAGTCATGTTTTTACGTAAATAAGGCGTGAAAATGATTTTTTTTTTGTGGATTAGGTGTTTTGAATGAACATTCAACATATTTATGCAAAAAAAAAATGGGTCTGGACGATTACTTTAACATCTGACATCTATCACTGGTCCTTCATCAGTTGTTCTTACAATAGAAAAATATTTTGTCTAACTATAGTAACCATAAGTTAATCTTACCTAGAAGCCACGCCCCCTGCCTTCCCCCTTTTCTATGGGGCAGCTGATTGGTGCACTCCTCGTATCCTCACAACCACTCACAACATCCTCACTACACAACAGCGCGTGACCTGTACGGTACTGTGCAACAGTACGGGCAGAACAATTTTCACTACAAAGGGTGTAGCTACAGTGGTCCCTCACGTGTGGCAATTTAATTAGTCTAGCCAAACCATCACCAAAAGTTAATTTCGCCAAACGTGAATAGTACTTTCAATGGGAAAATTAGTCTTTGACGAGGCCTGAGTTCACCCTTTTGACCTCCATTATTGTACTTTAACTGCTTAAAAGCAAAGACAGTATACATGAAACATTAACAGCAATACAAAAAACAATAGATAATAGATAACAGATGTTATTTACCATGAATTATTTAGAGTTAGGCCTGGTGAGACGAGTGAGTGTGGTGGTTGTGGCTGTGATTACCTTTCCTCCACTCTCGTTTCTTCGCTTTTTTGCCCTTGTCCTTATCATCACCTGGCTTCCTCGAACCACCACCACCACCACCAGTACTTGTAGATGCCAATCTTAGCGCGAAACGCCAAAGGTACCGTCACTTGGAGCAAAAAACAGCGCAGTCGTCAAGATGGCTGCCGGGAAGATAACAAACGCCAACATGGTCGCTTGCAGGCAGTGCATTCAGGGCTGACGTCATTTTGTGGCGTCAGCATTCTGGGCAGACATCATTTCGTGACGTCAGCATTCTGAGCCGGGCGTCAGCGCGTGTCTCGCCAAAAGTGAATTTGAAGCTCCAAATTCGGATTCCGGTACCATATCCAACCTATTGCCAATAATGTGTTTCGCCAAGCTGAAACTCGCCAAACGCGAGGTACCACAGTAGTGTAAATATAGGTCAACATTTCCTTTGTAGTGAAGATAACATGTGCTTTAGACACACTCCTGTTGGCCTATATTTATACTACACCCTTTTTGAAGATTGAAGAATTTATTTTGTGAAGATTGCTGTGCCCAGTGGTCACGCACTGTTGTATAGTGAGGATATTGTGAGTGATAGTGAGGATACGAGGAGTGCACCAATTAGCTGCCACATAGAAAAGGGGGGGAAGGCAGGGGGCATGGCTTCTAAGCAAGATTAACCTAAGGTTACTATAGTATATAATTTAATTTTGCAACATAAAAAGAAAATCGTAGAATTTGCTTGTACACTTTGCGTGGATAATCACTGCGCGCCTCCAAAAAGGGAATGTTTACACGTATGACGCACCATGTTTATAACAAAATAATGTAGAATATCAACACTTACAATTGTAGTTAGTATTTCGTTGCGTAGCCCTTCCTCTTGATGACCTTTTGAAGGCGACGTGGTACACTGTCAGCAAGATTTTGAAGTAACTCAGGCTTAAATTCTTCCCAACACTTTCAGAGCTCCATTTCAAGCTTGGGGAGTGTAGAGGTGTCACGTGAGCGGAGCTTGCCTTTAATGATGGCCCAAAGATTTTCTATGGGTGATATATTGGGAGAATTACCTGGCCAGTCATCTATTCTCCCAATCTTGCAGTCATCAAGCCACTGTATCACATCTCGAGCTGTGTGGCAGGATGCTCCATCCTGTTGGAAAATCTGTGCCTGTGTCTTTTCAAAGCAGGCCTCCAGGTGGTCATTTAAAAGATCAAAATACACCACTTTGTTAACAGTTGTGTTCTTTGGGAAAATAACTAAGTTCCCAATACCATGAAAAGTAAAGCAACCCCACACCATTAAACTGGGAGGGTGTTTTGTGGTCTTTCGTGTGTAGCGAGGCTCGGTGGGGTCTGAGCCGGGGCGACGGTACACTTTTGCTGGTCCTCCACTCACACAAAAGGTGCTTTCGTCACTCCACAGCACAGCCCGCCACTTGTCGAGAGGTCAATCTCTGTATTTCTTTGCAAAGTGAAGCCCTTTCTTCCTTTGGCGGTCAATTATCAGTGGCTTATTCCGCGCCCGGTAACATCTGTAGCCAAGGTCACGTTTCAAAGTTTCCTGTACAGTACGAAGCGACACATTACCAAGAAGAGTATGATTTTCCTCCTTCAGTTCTCTGGCTGTAAGGCTAGGATTGGCATCAAGCTGTCGCCTTAACACACTCCTGGTTCTGTTACACGTTTTTTTTTGTTTCCCAGGTTGTTTTTTTGGGAGCGGGAGATTCACCTCTCCGCCAGCCTTAAATCGGCGGATCAAATTTTGCACTGTTCTAAGCTTTAGTCCTTTAAGCTTGCAAATTTCCTTATTATTGATCCCAGCCTTGTAAAGATCAATGATTGCTTGAATCGTTGTGCCATCCGTATGTTTTCCACCCATTATGTAATCCAGCAAAAACAGGCAAAAACACGGGATGTAGGGGAACGCTGCAGACTATAAGTTTAAAATCATGCAAACTGTCACCCGCCTATGAAGGGAGGAGAGGGAGGGAACCCCTCCCTCCCACACACCGGTGAGTGTGCAAGATGATGTACGTCGCTGTCAGACATACGATTCATGCCTTCTGCATTTTTTTATAGCTTGGGAAGCAACTTTAAATCTGCGCGGTAAATCTCGATGAACGGATTCTGGCGCTAAGATCATCCGCGCAAGCTTGTAAAATTTGATCAAATTTGAAGATTTTTCATGAATAGCGACTTTTTGGGGTTTGGGGAAGAAAATGTATCATATTTTATTAAACCATACTGTATAATCTTAGTGTGTGTAAACTGCAAGTTTTATTTAATATTTGTGTGAGCAAAATACTCTTATTTTTTGTCCCACCCCACATGCATAGAAGACATTATGTATGAAAAAGAAAAATCTCCCCTGACCCGTAAAGTTGCTAATGTACTTCAATTTTCTCAAATATTGTATTATTTATTATGGTGCTCAATATATCACTTAAGCAAAATAATCTATTATCAAGTTTATATTGACTGAGCATATATATAAGTAAATATACTTCACTGCATCATGCCTCAGAGTTGATTAAAGTGCAGGGATTTGTCTTCCAGATATTAGAAATAGAACACGTGGTGAGTTGCAAGGATCCCCGCTTCTGGCAGCATGCAGGAGACACCCTGGTGGCCACGGTGACGGTGCAGTGCCGGAGTGAGGCGTCAGAGCAACGCATCATCCACAGTGTGAGTTGGTAGAAGTGTTTTTCTTTCTTTTTTTGTTTTTGGGGGAGGGGGTAATTCTGGTTAGAGTATGATTTTGGAAGTGTTCTTTTAAGGATTTTTTATTTTTTATTTATTGTTTTCTACTATTGAATATAATTTATCATAATGGACCCCTTTCCTGACTTTTTTCTTTAATGAAATATTCATTTCGATGGTAAATGGGCTGAATTACCGCCTGATGTAGTTCATTTGACAAAAGAATATAAAACTGGATATATAAGCCGTCAAAGTTGACGAGCAAAAGACTGATGGCAGCACGGCCTGGAGACGATCGTGACGTCCCAAGCCACGACTCGCTCGTCACTGCTTTTATATCACATGTTTTATATGAAAGATATGTAAAATTACCTACAATCACTATATTTACAGCATTGGCAAGCTACCTATATATGTATCCTCTGCCTAAATAGTGTGTGTAGGAGGTAAGTGTGTGTGTTCCACCGTCGACGAGAGTCCTCGGTTGGTGTTTTGACGAGAATTTTGGTAGACATGAGTACCAGCCTCATGAGGACATGAAAGGGGATCTCTGAAGGTGTGAAGGTGATGGTGGTGACACACAGTCTCCATGGTGATGTGTGTATGGTGAGTCCTTCAACTAACACCTTTGTTATGACAAATTAGCTAATACAGCCACCCAATGGGCGTCTCTTTCTGCTATGACAAAGTAGGTGCGTCCTAGGGGCTGCTGTTTCTTCGGCAAGGCGGCTGCTATTACAAACATTATTATCTAAAAAATAGAGCAGCCCAAAGGCCACCTTTACCTGCAACAAAATTGCTTTGCTATGAGGAAAAGAACATATATAATCTGACTGAAGTATCCAGATAAGCTCCTGTAAACGGGGAGGCGGTGGCCGAGTGGTTAGCATCTTGGAGTGGTGAGCTCAATGTCCCGAGTTCGAATCCTGCCGGGGGCAACTCTTTCGACCTTCATTAATGTGGTCGACAAGAGGCTGGTAGGGGAGCAGAAGGTCCCGAGTTCAAGTCCCACCAAGGAGCAACTGTCAAATCCATCATCCAGTGGCTGAAGAAACCCGCATGCAGCTATACCTGTTCTTCCGACTGCGAGTGCGACGGAGGAAACACCAGGTGGCAGCATGAGCCTGACTGAGGGTCCGAACATCACACAAAATGTGATAGCCTACAGGCACTATAACTATCCCCTCTTCTTCAGTGACACTCAACTATCTCCTTCTACAATGAACATTTATGGACTGTCCTTTACTAAAAATCTGAACTGGAAATCTCACATCTCATTTCTTGCTAAAACAGTTTTTAAGAAGTTAGGTGTCCTGTGGCATCTGCATCCTTTTTTTTCTCCCTCCCAGCTGCTTGCTCTCTACAGGGGCCTTATCCGCCGATGTATGGAGTATGTCTCACATGTTTGGAGGGATCCACTCATACAGCTCTCCTAAACAGGGTTGAGTCAAAAGCTTTTCGTCTTTTCAACTCCCCTCCTGTGACTGACTGTCTTCAATCTTTAAATCACCACTGCAATGTAGCTTCTCTTGCTATCTTCTACCGTTATTTTCATGCTCACTGCTCTTCTGAACTTGCTAACTGCATGCCTCCCCCCCTCCCGCAGCCTTGCTGCACAAGACTTTCTACTCATTATCATTTCTAATCTGTCCATCTTCCTAATGCAAGAGTTAATCAGTATCTTTACTCTTTCATCCCTTTCACTGGTAAACTTTGGAACTCTCTTCGTGTTTCTATTTTTCCACCTTCCTACGACTTTCAAGAGAAGAGTGACAAGACACCTCCCGAACTAAATTGGCCCACCCCCCTTTCTTTATTATCTTACTGTCTTCTTTATAGGGACTGGCAACTAAGCAGGCTTTGTGTTACCTTTTTTTTGTGCCCTTGGCCAGTCCTTTGTGATGTAAAAAAAAAAAAAAAAAAAAAAAAAAACATGGCCTAACTAAAAGTCTACCTTTGGAAAAATTTATTGGGATTATTAAACCAACCTTGCAATGAGAAGGAAGGCACTTCTTAAACCTTCAACAGGCTAGAATTGTGACCTGTGGTGATAAGGCTTGTGACCTAATGATGATTAGATTTGGTTTGGTGTGCTTTAAAATATATAGCATAACATTATATGGCTTATCCTAACTGTCACAGTTATAGTTGGACCTATAATGAAATTTCATTTGTATGTCAAGCAAAACCAACCCTAACTTTTGCATAAGTCATTGACAGGTATGGAAAAATCTGATTCTTGACATCTGACTGGCTGTTGCTAGAAAGGTATTCAAACATCACCAGTATTATTGAATGACAAAGGAAGAAGTGACCAATTAACACTGCATAGACAGTGGTCTAGTTGTCCACAGTAAGGCTTATCCATAGACTACTGTAACTGGACTTGTTACTCCCGCTCCGAGCCAACCCACCCATGAACAGTGGAGGCCGATCAGCAAGGTAAAAAAGTGTTTCGAACATCACTCCCATTTCCCTTCCTATGGTTTATCAGTGTAAATGATATACTGTTATCTTCGTAAATATTTGTTCTATAATATTATCAAATAAAAAAACAGTAAAACACACTAAAGAAATGCTATTATGAGACTCTGAAGAAATATAATAATAATAATAATAATAATAATAATAATAATTTTATTCTCGCCCGGAGGCATACAGACAAAAACCAAAGCAACAAGAACAAGCCAAGGAGTAAACTTAAGTACTAGAGCAAAAGCAAAAAAACAAGAACAAAGAACAGGCACATTAGGGGACATAATATCAAAGTACATAGAAAAGCATACATGGACACCTGTGCTACCCCACATTCTGCACAAACAGCAGACCCACCCACCGCTACCGCTGTTGTATAGGTCCACATACATAGGCCGAGCTCTGCCTGACAGAGGGGATGATGGAGTTCGTAGAGAGCTCCACCCTACTCCTTAAACTGAACACGGAGTGTCGACGGATCACATCCAGATTGTTCACCCCGTTCCTAGCGAAAGCCAGGGACGAGCTGCACCACCTGGGCAGCCCCGGAAGCCTCTTAAGGATGTCATTGTGACAGACCTTAAGGTGGTTCATAGTGGCCACCTTGTACCGCGACCACAGCGAGTTGCAGTATATAGAGTAGCAGTGACTCCTGAATAACTCCATCTTCACCTCTCTGCTACAGTAGGAGAATTTCCTCTGTAGAGTATTTCCCATGACAAGAAGCTTGATGGTCTGCTTGATGATATCATCATCATCAGTCATGTCATGGGATATAACATGGCCCAAGTATGCGAATCTATCCACAAAAGTGAGGGCAGACCCACCGAGCCATGCTGTTTTCAGGTAATTCACCTGAGCGCGTGCCGGGGATACTACTATGCACTCTGTCTTAGTGGTGTTGTAGACAATGTCATGCTTGGCAGCATACACCTGACACACATTGATAAGGTCCTGCAGCGCATCCGCAGTGGGTGCGAGCAGTACCATATCATCAGCATAGCTCAGTGAGTTGATGCACCCATCATGTATGTGGCAGCCGATACCTGTATCACAAAGGTTGGCACTGAGATCATCCGTGTACACATTGTACAGGTAGGGGAATAAAATCCACCCCTGCCGAATACCATTGGCAGTACTCCAGCGAGGACAGCGAGAAGGAATTACCCCACTTAACAGTAAATTCCTGGGTAGTGTACCAGTACATTAATAAATTAACAATGTACCCAGGTGTACCCCTGACGAGAAGTTTATGAAAGAGCTTCCAGTAATTCACTCTGTCAAACACCTTTCTGGCATCCAGGAAACACAGATAAACAGGTGAATTTCTGGTGAAATATGTATGAACATTCACTTAAAGTCTTCGCCATTTAATATTTTGCGAGACAACAGTTAACATGGAGCATATCAATAGAAGCTGATTTTCATTAGTTTTCCATTGATATATTTCGTTTTCTGATAAATAAATTAGCACCATGCATAAATTAGCATTAACTAAAATAAATAACATCATCAATCAGGTAATTTTCCCGATTGATGATGTTATTTATTTTGTTAATGCTAATTTATGCATGGTGCTAAATCATTTTTCAGAAAACAAAATATATTAATGGAAAGCTAATACAATTCCGCTTCTATTGATATGTTTCATATAAAACGTTTTCTTGCAAAATATTAAATGGTGAAAAGTTTAAGTGAATATTAAGTTCATGCATATTTCTTCAGTCTCTCATAATCGCATTTCTTTAGTGTATTTTATGGTTTTTTATTTGATAATATCATAAAACAAACATTTACGAAAATAACAGTATATCATTTATACTGATAAACTGGGAAATGGGAGTGATGTTCGCAAATGTCAGGAATCGCGGCAATGGCCTCCATTGGAAATAGCCCAAACTGAGTAGCAAGTCCAGTATACAGTAGTCTTTGGCTTATCTATAGTCGGCCCAGCTCAACTTGGTCTCGCGGCTCAAGTCCGCGGTGGTGCCACATCACCCCACTACTCCCACCAGGTCACCACCCTCCTCACCTCATTCATTCTGAGGAATTCTGACCTCAGTGGAGTGACCAGAAGGGAAGGAGGGAAGGAAGGGAGGGAAGGAGGGAAGGAAGGAGGGAAGGAAGGGGAGGGAGGGAGGGAGGGAGGGAGGGAGGGAGGGAGAGAAGGAGAGAAGGAGGGAAGGAAGGGAGGGAAGGAGGGAGGGAGAGGAGGAAGGAGGGAAGGAGGGAGGGAGGGAGGGAGGGAGGAGGAGGGAGGGAGGGAGGGAGAGAAGGAGGAAGGAGGGAGGGAGAGAAGGAGGGAAGGAGGGATGGGAGGGAAGGAAGGGAGGGAGGAAGAGGAGGAGGGAAGGAGGGAAGGAAGGGAGGGAAGGAGGGAGGGAGGGAAGGAGGGATGGGAGGGAAGGAAGGGAGGGAGGGATGGGAGGGAAGGAAGGGAGGGAGGGAGGGAGAGAAGGAGAGAAGGAGAGAAGGAGGGAGGGAGGGAAGGAAGGGAGGGAGAGAATGAGGGAAGGAGGGAAGGGAGAGAAGGAGGGAAGGAGAGAAGGAGGGAAGGAAGGGAGGGAGGGAGGGAAGGAAGGGAGGGACAGAAGGAGAGAAGGAATGAGGGGGGGGGTTGTGTCAGGTTACTCAGCCTTGCCCGCGCAACGTCGCATGGGCTGCCATGCCAAGTGTAATGGAAGGTAGACAGAGTCGTTGTTTTACCATCAAATCACAAGCCATTCACAAAACCATGCAGCCATATTATAAAAATATATGATTAAAAAATAGTTAATGTAATAGCTAACAGTATGACAGAGGGTCCTCGTCAGCCTGTCAACGATAAACGTGACAACACTGCAGTAATCTACCCACCCATCCCGCGAGACCAAGTTGAGCTGGGCCGACTATAAGAGAAAACATTGAAATACTTCGGTCTCGTCTTAGTGACATCTTCCCTATGTATTATTGCCCAATTTCAGAGTTATATACACCTGGAGTCAAGGCCACGATATTCATACAGATTAAGTGAATAAATCACTTCATTACGTGCTATCTGAGGTTATTGAGGTTAGCTGAGGTTACTCTAAAGCTTTATTTGGCTCTAGTCAGACCTCACCTAGACTATGCGGTTCTGTTTTGGTCTCCGTATTACAGGATGGATATAGCCTTGTTAGAATCAGTGCAGAAAGGATGACCAAAATGATGCAGGGGATGCGTAACTTTAGTTATGAGAAGAGATTGAAGCTAATAAATTTACACTCACTCGAGAGGCGTAGAGTAATGGGCGATCTGATAGAAGTTTTTAAGTTGTTAAAGGGATACAATAAAGGAGATGTAGGAAAAGTTCTTAAGGCTAGTAACCAGGGTAGAACAAGAAGTAACGGATACAAGCTGGAAAAGCGTAGATTTAAAAAGGAAATAGGGAAAAACTGGTTCACAAATAGGGTGGTAAATGATTGGAATGGATTCAGTCATCAGGTAGTTAGTGCTGAGTCAATAGGGAGCTTTAAAAGGAGGCTAGATCATTTCATGGATGGGGACGAAAGGTGGATGTAGGTAGTGTTAAGTATCAGGAACTACCACGTGTAGGTCTCGCGGCCTCTTTTCACTTCCTTATTTTCTTATGTTCTTATCGAGGTTCTGTAGGTACCTGCATATCACAAGATTCGCCATGTCTACTAGTCTCTGTTAAACGAGTGAAACTTCACCAGAGCACAAACATATATTTCGTCTTTAGGTCTATCACACTACATCCGACACACCTATAATGATGATAACAGCTGAATTTTAAAACAGATCTTTCCTGCAAGAACATAAGGAAGCTACAAGAGGCCGTCATACCAACACGTAGTAGTTCCTGTTACTTAACACTACCTACATCCACCTTTCATCCCCATCCATAAAAATTGTCTAGTCTACTTTTAAAATTCCTTATTGACTCTGCACTAACTACCAGATGACCGAGTCCATTCCAGTCATCTGCTACCCTATTTTTGAACCAGTTTCTCCCTAATTTTTTTCTAACTCTACGTTTTTCTAGTTTGAATCCGTTACTTCTTGTTTACCTTGATTACTAACCGTAAGAACTTTTCCTACATCTTCTTTATTATATTCCTTTGATTAACCACTTAAAAACATGATCAGATCACTCCTTACTCTATGCTTCTCGAGTGAGTGTAAATTTAATAGCTTTAATATCCTCTCATAACTATATTTACGCATCCCCTGTATCATTTTGGTCATTCTTCTCTGCACTGATTCTAACAATGCTATATCCATCCTATGATGCGGGGACCAAAACTGTACCGCAGTCCTTGTGTGTTCTGACTAGAGCCAAATAATACTTTAGAATAACCTCAGCACTTCTACTTTTAACACTCATGGCAATTAATCCTAAAACCCTATTGACCGTAGACCGTATTGACCTAAAACCGTAGTGAAGTTACTCTTCTCAGACATTGTGCCAAGTGTGGGGCTTGGTGGTTTGTTTACAGGCTACGGTCATCAATCCGGAGTGGACGCAGTTTTGGTTGTTAAGATAGATTTCAACTTTTGATAGACAAATATTTTCACATATATTAATCGGAGAGAAAAAACAATGTTATTCCCATGGTTAGGGAAGACCAGTGCATTAGTTTTATGTAATTTGTACACGAGAGGAAGGGGATCCATTAGCTCATAACATGATGGCGATAGTTTCTCAGGTATTGTACCATATCATCTAAAAGTAAAATCAATAGAAATATGGCATGTTTATGGTATTACAAATTTATTGAATGAAAAGAATATGGTTCCTTCTGTCATACCTCCAGGTGTCTGGGATCCTGCAGGAGGCTGGCTTCTCTCAGGTGAGTGTAGAGGTGGAAGTGTTGGCAGGTGGAGCAGTCACAGCAGTCAGTCTGCCCTCCCAGTGGGGTCTTGGCACAATGGTCAACACTCGAAGGAATCCTTTCCCTAACTCCATCCGGGCAGTTTAAGCAACACCCTCTCTGAGCCCTGTTGCCTCTTCCTGGCTTTTTGCAAATCTCATCTTATGTGTTTAAGTTTTGAATAGTCATCATAAATCTTGCACCATCTGTTGAACTTTTTTTCATGACTTTGATAGTTAAGGTTTCCTTTCTTCCTTCATACTATCAAACACTTCATAGATTTCTCATAATTTATTCAAGTTATTTTATTTTCATACATTCCACCAGAGGAATCATATTTTCATATTTTTGACTGTAAAATTTATTCTTAGCAGTTACCTTTGTTATGCAAAGGTAAGTAAGTACATAGTCATGTTCAGCTGCTTCCAAAATGTAGGCATTAACTGGTATGTGTGTACAGTGGGGTGAATGGGGAAGTATTTTATTGTAATATCAACTCAGCCAATTTTTTTTAAAGAAAATAATGTAAGATAAATAAAGAGTGTGTAAAATAAATATGTAATAATTCGGTGCGATTCATTTTGGTGAAATACAGTGCCCATTATCAGATGTCAGCAACAATGGTGCAATACAGTGCCCATTATCAGATGTCAGCAACAATGGTGCAATACAGTGCCCATTATCAGATGTCAGCAACAATGGTGCAATACATGTAATGCCGGAAAATTCCAAGAGTAATGATGGAAATTTCCATCACACGATTTCAGAGTTATTTGTCTATGAAAGGAAAGAGAAGGTTTCAATAACCATAGGTTTAGTCTAGACTAAGTGTTGCCTAAATCCAGTATATAGGTGAACAGGTTATTTATTAGGATAAGGCCATTCAAATTATTTCATTTCTCGTATTATCTATCTTTCATTCGAATGCTTCTCTCTCTCTCTCTCTCTTGCATTCCTATCTCCCCCCCTCCATCCTCCTTCTTCCCCCCCCAAACGCCAGAGCCACGAGGTATAATATGTGAGACATTAATTTCGCGATTGCCAATAACTTGTAGTCAAAACTTCTTATTCCCCCCTTACCCTCCTGGCAGATCGAATAACACTCTTAGATTCTGAGCATCCTTAAAAAAGAGAAAAAATAGTTTTGTTTCGCATATTAATGCATAAATTAGTAGTCATTCGTTTAAATTAAGAGTCGGCCAAGATTCTATCACGCTTCCAAATACCCTGCCACTGTGAAAAACGCGTTCATATGGCCGTTCTGGATTAAGTTTGATACCCTCCCCGTTGATTATATTTATGAATTAAATTTTCCTTCATCAAATTAAGAGAATTGTGTTATAGTTACTCATTTCGTAGGTATATCTGCTAACCCCAGCTAATGAGAAACATTCGACACTTCGTGTCCTCGTTGATGAAGACTCTGGTGAGTATTTGAACACTCGTTAATTCCCGCGGTTTAGCTATCCTCAGTCCTCTATGAAGGGTCATGCAGCGGCATTCGTTTCTTCACCGTCTCCCAGGTAAGGTGTTATCGTTTTTGTCTCTTATACCTTTTTTTTTCTTGTGATGTGATATCTTAACCAGTGTTAGTCTCCTCCCCCCCCCACCCCGTTTAACAAAGGCATTCGTTTCTTCACCGTCTCCCAGGTACGCGGATAGATTTAGCAAGCGGAACACGGTTTTCCACATGGTCGCGACTCGCAAACAGTTTTCATTACTCTCACATTTCCCTTCCCTATGTTCTCCATGTATATCTTAGGTGTTTATCTTGTATGTATTTAGATGGTAGGTCTAGGAATATAGTCCAGTTAGGCAGGTTATGCTCTTTAGAAGCTTTACTCCACTACATTAAACCATAAATATACTGAAATTTTCAACCAGGAATAATTTCTTGTTAAATAAACCGAATGAGTTAAAGTAGGAACTTTTTTTCTTGCAAAACCCCAGGTGACTATTCTCTGTTGTGGAAATACTTCTCCACGTTTCCGAAAGAGTTTCAGACTTACTCGGTATACTAATAGTATCCCCACGACTACCGTAATCTTTATATATTAAATCGTGTTCAAGGGGTAGACCATAGGAATACCCGCTTGGACTGATGGCAGCAATTCCCTACTAAAGTAAGTTCATTCCAATTCAGTTGTAACGAGAAGAATTTATCCGTCAGTGGAGATTAACAATTAATAATTCAAATTCATATAACCAGTTCAAATCAGAGAGAGAAATAAGCAAAGAAAATTAGGGGGAAAACCCTGGCATCACATAAAGTGCCCATTATCAGATGTCAGCAACAATGGTGCAATACAGTGCCCATTATCAGATGTCAGCAACAATGGTGCAATACAGTGCCCATTATCAGATGTCAGCAACAATGGTGCAATACAGTGCCCATTATTAGATGTCAGCAACAATGGTGCAATACAGTGCCCATTATCAGATGTCAGCAACAATGGTGCAATACAGTGCCCATTATCAGATGTCAGCAACAATGGTGCAATACAGTGCCCATTATCAGATGTCAGCAACAATGGTGCAATACAGTGCCCCTTATCAGATGTCAGCAACAATGGTGCAATACAGTGCCCATTATCAGATGTCAGCAACAATGGTGCAATACAGTGCCCCTTATCAGATGTCAGCAACAATGGCGCAATACAGTGCCCATTATCAGATGTCAGCAACAATGGCGCAATACAGTGCCCATTATCAGATGTCAGCAACAATGGTGCAATACAGTGCCCATTATCAGATGTCAGCAACAATGGTGCAATACAGTGCCCATTATCAGATGTCAGCAACAATGGCGCAGTACAGTGCCCATTATCAGATGTCAGCAACAATGGCGCAATACAGTGCCCATTATCAGATGTCAGCAACAATGGTGCAATACAGTGCCCATTATCAGATGTCAGCAACAATGGTGCAATACAGTGCCCATTATCAGATGTCAGCAACAATGGCGCAATACAGTGCCCATTATCAGATGTCAGCAACAATGGCGCAATACAGTGCCCATTATCAGATGTCAGCAACAATGGTGCAATACAGTGCCCATTATCAGATGTCAGCAACAATGGTGCAATACAGTGCCCATTATCAGATGTCAGCAACAATGGTGCAATACAGTGCCCATTATCAGATGTCAGCAACAATGGTGCAATACAGTGCCCATTATCAGATGTCAGCAACAATGGTGCAATACAGTGCCCATTATCAGATGTCAGCAACAATGGTGCAATACAGTGCCCCTTATCAGATGTCAGCAACAATGGTGCAATACAGTGCCCCTTATCAGATGTCAGCAACAATGGTGCAATACAGTGCCCCTTATCAGATGTCAGCAACAATGGCGCAATACAGTGCCCCTTATCAGATGTCAGCAACACAAGTGAGATATGGTGGTACCGAATCAAAATGACACATCTTTTAGGACTTGAATTGCTGAATGGGTTTCTTATTTCAGGGGAAATGCTTTCTATGTTAATTTTATTTTTCTATACAAAAGGCCTTTTCTCAAACACGTGGGGTGGTACTTAGCGGACGGTCCAATGCAATTTCAAAATATTATATCCATTGAACAATTCCTTTATTTTCTACGTTAAATATAGGAAGAATGTGTAAAATCTATTTGTAGTAAGATTCAAGTGATTACAAGGGAAAATGAGAATTTGGTTTGAAAACAATCGAATACATGTGATATTTCATATATAGACTTCCTCACCATTTATCACCACATCACCAGAGCGCATAACTGAGGTCATAGTCTCTGGCATGGAGGCGTACATTCCACACACTTTCCCTAATCCTAAAGCCCGCCAACCTTGGTTTAACTCTGCTTGTTCTCATGCTGTCCAAGATAGAGAGGTGGCTCACAGACGGTACCGTAACCATCCATCTCCTGAAACTCATGCCCATTATATTTCTGCCCGTAATCATGCCAAATCTTTACTTCAACTTGCCCAAAACTCCTTCATTCATAGGAAATGTCAAAATCTTTCTGAATCAGATTCCTCTCGTGACTTCTGGCATCTAGCTGATAACATCTCTAACAATTTTTCTTCTTCATCTTTCCCTCCAATGCTTCACCCAGATGGCTCCACAGCTGTCTCATCTATTTCTAAAACTGAACTCTTCGCTCAAACCTTTGCTGAAAATTCTACTCTGGTTGATGAAGGGCTTGTTCCTCCTTCTCCACCCTCTGACTATATTATACCTGTTATTAAGATCCTTCGTAATGATGTTTTCTTTGCCCTTTCTGTCCTAGATCCTCGGAAGGCTTACGGTCCTGACGGAGTCCCTCCTATTGTTCTTAAAAATTGTGCTTCTGTGCTTGCACCCTGCCTGGTCGAACTTTTCCGTCTTTGTCTATCTACAGTACTCGTCAAAAGTATGCGGCGCCCTGCTCCCGCCCCCGCACAACAAACAATACATAAGGAAATTTATAGAAAATAATGTATTATAATTACCTTTTAATACTTGGTTGGGTGGCCTTTTCTCTTCTTCACGGCTTGGAGACGTAGAGAACACCGTAAAACACCCAGATTCACTTATGGTGTGGGGTTGTTTCTCTGGCAGAGGTTTAGGGAAGCTTGTTATGCTTCCTAAAAACCTTAAAAGTAAATCAAGCTGTTTACCTGGAGCTGCTTTGTGAACATTTGCCAGATTCATTCAAGCTCACACATGCCAGTGTGTTTCAACAGGACGATGCTCTTGCTCACACTGCCAAATCTGTCACTCAGTGGCTTGATGACTGCATGGTACCCTTCATAAAGGATTGGCCAGGTAACAGCCCGGACCTCAACCCAATTGAGAACCTCTGTCAAGAAGGATCTGCAGGGGAAAGACGTCAGCTCCATACCCAAGCTCGAGAAGGCCATCCATGAGTCTTGGGCAAACATCTCACCTGAACACCTAAGAAACCTAGCTCTTTCACTACCCCGACGTCTCCAAGCCGTGAAGAAGAGAAAAGGCCACCCAACCAAGTATTAAAAGGTAATTATAATACATTATTTTCTATAAATTTCCATATGTATTGTTTGTTGTGCGGAGGCGGGAGCACGGCGCCGCATACTTTTGACGAGTACTGTACTTCCACCTTTCCTTCTTGCTGGAAGTTTACTCACATCCAACCTGTTCCTAAGAAGGGTGACCGTTCTAATCCTTCAAACTACCATCCTATAGCTTTTGAATCTATACTTAATAAGATTCTTAAGCATCTATCTGCTCACAATATTCTATCTGATCGTCAGTATGGTTTCCGTAAAGGGCGATCTACTGGCGATCTTCTAGCTTTCCTAACTGAATCTTGGTCATCCTCCTTTAGGGGTTTCAGTGAAACTTGCTGTTGCCCTTGACATATCAAAAGCTTTTGATAGAGTCTGGCACAAATCTTTAATTTCCAAACTACGATCATTCGGTTTCTATCCTTCTCTCTGTACCTTCATCTTAAGTTTCCTTTCAAACCTTTCTATTGCAGCTACTGTAGACGGACATTGTTCTTCTCCTAAATCTATCAATAGTGGTGTTCCCCAGGGTTCTGCCCTATCACCCACTCTCTTTCTATTATTCATTAATGATCTTAGTCTAACTCAATGCCCTATCCACTCCTTCGCTGATGATTCTACCCTGCATTTTTCAACGTCGTTCATTAGGCGTCCAACTCAACAGGAACTAATAGTCCGGTGGCTGGGCCGGGGGACCTTGCAATGTTTGGCAACAATAATTTTTTTACTTTTTTCACCACAGGGCACGTCCACTCCACAACTGAGTCACTGTCTTACGGGGGGCGCCGCCCTTGTCCAGCACACCCACAGGCTCACCTCACACTCGTCGTCCCAACCCACACACTGGGTAGCCGACTAGTCGTGCTGCACACTCTCACCTAGTCTTTTACCCGCTGTGTACCCTCGCTACACACCGTTTCTCAACACAACTGCTCGCCCCAACACACTATAGGCATGTATCACCCTATACACGCCACTCCTTTCCGTGTGCAAACTTTTCTCGAAAGGCACAGCTGTCTTGCTGCACCCATAAAGGATGCATGCATGTGGCATATAGCAAAAAAAATCTATTAGAAACACCCAAATATCTTCAAGTACTATATTTATCTCTGTGTTTACGTGCCTCTAGAGATCAGCGCGGGAAGAGGAGCCTCCCTTTCGCTACGTCACCGAGCCTGAGCCTGAGCGTCTGCAAACCTTGAGTGTTTTGAGAACTCGGGGAATTTGCAGATTTTGATTGCGGATTATTTAAAAACGGCTGACTGGATACAAAAAGTGACGACGTATTGTTGATATACTCGTTAATGGCTATGATTTGATTGCATTAAATCAGGAATGATGAAATGGTCTGGACGATTACTTTAAGGTAGATAGGAACTAGACACATGGCCTGTTGAACTATTAATCATTATCCCTAGGAGTCCCAGGACCAGGTCAACACCCAGGGGCTGAATGGAAAATTCCTCTCTGGTAATGAGGTCACACGTTGGTGTTAATGGAGGGGTCAACTTCTGCTCCTTGAGTCCCTGCCCCCTGGTCCCTGAGCGGGGGTGAAGTCAATTGATTTTTACAGATAGATATACAGTATGGATGGTAGCCTACCATTCATACTGCTGGGTACAAAAATGGTTCGATATAAGTACGGAAATAAAAGTCGAACTTTCGTACCGTACCGAACTTGAAGAAATATATCGAACCGTAATATCGAACCGTACTTTTAGCCCTTAAATTACCGTACCATATCGTAATTTCGTACCGTACCGTAACGTACTACATGCCCTGTTCGTATGGAGCAATCGAAACGAGTCGGACGATCGAAACAATGTGATAATCATTTGAGTATATGTAATTGGTATGAAGTGACTTGGTTATTAAGATCAGGGGACACGTGCTTGATGTGTATGGATTCTAATAATTTAGTGTCACTCGAGAAGTTTGCCTTTGATAGGATTCTAAAGTCATTCATAGAGAATGGGTGATCAAGATCATGGGAGTGTGAGCGAATGGCAGATTGTGAAGGAGAAGAAATAGGTCGGCCTTTACGTGCGGAAACACCTTTATGTTCAGCGAACCTAAGGGTTAAATTTCTTGACGTTTCGCCGATGTATCGAGCGTTACAACTCGAATATTCAAATTCTTAAATTATATTAGCGATAAGAGTTTTAGGTATAGGATCTTTATATTTGAAATGTGTTCTTAAAGTAAATGGATTAGTAAAAATAAATTTTAATTGTGAGTTAGGAATGTGTAACTTGAGTAGATCATTGAGTTTTGTTACGAATGATATAACTGAGATGGCCATAAAATGGAAGTTTAATATAATGTGTGTCTAATGTAGGTTCGGGTTGGTTCGACTTAGGGTTGAACTTTTCATCTAAGAAATTAGAGATAGTTTTTTCAATCAATTTGAGGGGATAGCCATTATTTTGAAAAAAATTAGTAAGGAATTTAATTTCATTATCGAAGGCAAACCAATTGGAAGAGAAACTATAGCATCTGTGTAGTAAGGTCTTAATAGTATTGATTTTAAAAAGGTTAGGGGTGAATGATAGATACTGGGTTCCTAAGCCTGTAAAAGTAAGTTTTCTGTAGACTGAGGTGGTAAAATAATTATCTTTACGTGTAACTAGGATATCTAAAAATGGTAGTGATAATTGGTTTTCAACTTCATATGTGAACTTAATATTTGGGTGTTTAGAATTAAGGTAATTCAGAAATAAGGGAATATGTTCGGTATTCTTAAAAAGTAAAAAAGTATCATCAGTGTTTATAATAAAAAGGTTTAAAAGAAATCGGACAGTCAGACAGCCAAATTTGTTCATGATGACATAGAAAGGCATTGGCAAATGAAGGACCTAAGCAAGACCCCATGGAAACCCCATCAGCTTGGACATAAAGTTTTTTATTAAATATGAATGGAGAGTCTTTTATAGCTAGAGTCAATTGTTAAAGTCAAATCAGAGAATTGTTTTTTTGTGTAGTTAAGAAAAGTGGTAACATTATGAAATAAATTATTAGTGATTATTTCAATAGTCTCATCTAATGGAATATTTGTAAATAGTGATTTACAATCACTTAAATGTTTTGACATCCAATCAAATGTGCATATATATATACACACACATATATATATATATATATATATATATATATATATATATACAGGGAGGTCCCGTTATACGAGCATTCAGTATACGAGAATCCGATGATACGAGATGTGTAAATTAGGGTCTATTTTCAATATACAAGATAAAAAATCCAATGATACTACATTCAAACTGGGGTGAGTAAAATTATCAAGCTCAAAATGCGCGCCCTACCACTCCAGGACTGGACAAAGGGGGATTTGGTTGACCCCAGTGAGGTCACCCATAGCAAGCCTTGACCTGAAGGGTAAT
The DNA here is from genome assembly GCA_016584305.1 of Chionoecetes opilio. Classification (NCBI taxonomy): domain Eukaryota; kingdom Metazoa; phylum Arthropoda; class Malacostraca; order Decapoda; family Majidae; genus Chionoecetes; species Chionoecetes opilio. Next base: position 279,426 of record JACEEZ010025993.1, read on the forward strand.
TAAGCATATGGCGTGGCCTGACATTTAGGGGTAATTAGCAGGTGTGCGGCCCCACCCTTGGGACCGCAGTCAGGTCACCCCCAGCAAGGCGTGACCTGAAGGGTAATTAAGCATATGGCGCGGCCTGACATTTAGGGGTAATTAGCAGGTATGCGGCCCCACCCTTGGGACCGCAGTCAGGTCACCCCTAGCAAGGCGTGACCTGAAGGGTAATTAAGCATATGGCGCGGCCTGACCTTTAGGGGTAATTAGCAGGTGTGCGGACCCAACCTTGGGACTGCTACACTACCTTCTCTTGTATCACGCGGCGTCCCCTATATTACAACGTCTTTTTTGCTTGTTATGCATGTTTTATGTTTAATTAATGTGCAGTTATGTTATTTTGTGTGCTATTTTCTCTTTCAGAATGCTTTTTCTATAGAATAGGTAGTACAGTGTGGGTAATATAGACGCTGTGTGTTTGTTGTGTTTGCTATAGTTTATTTTAGCTTGAAAAGTTTTTTTTTTTTTTTTTTTAATTGATGGGGTCCTGGAACCAAACCTATATTTTACCATTAGTTATGTGTTTCGTTATACAAGATTTCGCTTTACGAGTATGCCAGGTGGAACCTAACTGCTCGTATCTTCGGGACCTCCCTGTATATATATATATATATATATATATACCGTATTTGCCGGCGCATAAGACGCACCTCCGCATAAGACGCACCCCTATTTTACAAAGAGGTTTTGAAAAGAAAAAAAAATTATTGCAGTTTTTGATGGAAATTAATTTTTTTCGTAAAATTATCAAGTTAATAAAAAAATTAAAGATTTGTAGGGGAAAGCAAATGATTATAATTATGAGCATGTACCTAAATACAATATTCACTGCAGTGAATGTGAATGAAAAATTATACTAGTTAAAATGTAAAGAGAATAACAGTGTAACCAAAATCGGTCATAAATCATAATATATTGCAGGATGCCCACGAATTGATATTCTAATATTTTGCTACCTATGCCATATAGCTTAGATTTAATGTTGTAGGTATGCCTTTGTTGCTTTTCTGCTTTGTGTTTAGACTTTGTGGAAAATTTGCAGTATAGATATTGGTATTATTTTGGTAGTAGGCTTTCAAAAGTCCTAGGACTCTTACCAACACCATCGTGTAGCTTTCTTCATTATGAGTATTTTGAACCCCATTTCCCATGGCGCAATTGAATAATAATGGCATTACACGTAGTACCGAAAATCTACCGTTACTTCAGCCAGAAAGTTAAGTTAGGTTAAATCAGATTAGGTTAGGTTAGAGGTGAGGGTTGGTTTAGTAACAGATGATATAGAGAAATAACGAAAACTACCAATAATATGGCAGTGTGAAGCGTAGCAATGTTTGCGGGGCGGACCTGGAGGGGCAGGTTGCCTCCCACATACACACATGCAAACAAACATTGATTTCCGACAAAATTGAGAGCCAGATTAATTCAAGACACATCAAAACTATTCAGGAGGACTTAAGTTTCGGCCCCGAAATCGGTGGTTGTCCAATAACAAAAATTCACGAAGATATTTTGATAACACTGGTAACCTCTGTACCTTGTTGTTATTGTTGTAATTGTTGAAGGGCACCGTTGTCGGGATCGACGATATTTGCACTGGTTTACACCTATGAATCTATCACAGTCATGAGGGTTGATTAGTCTTCTTCAGGAAGGTACAGGTGAAGGCTGGTTCACACTCTGAAATCACGGCAGCGTTCCGTCAGCCGTGCCTTGTATTCACACTATTCGTCACGGTTCCATCATTTTCTGCAGTTCCTGCTCACCCACTAAGCAGACATGGTGCCTCAGAGGTTATGGTTGAATAAATGTGCATTAATAGCACTTCTGTTGGATGAAGAAGAGGAGTTGAACTCTAACAGACACTGTTTTGGGTACATAAAGCCTTGAGAAAACGACAATTATCAGCACGGCAGTCTCATTACGTTAAAATATTCTTCCCCAGAAACCGTTACGTGGTGGTGTATTGGAGCCGTGACGGCGGTGCACCGTTTAGTGTAACACGTCTATTTGTTTGAATGTAAGAAATTCTAACGGATGTGATGAGACGGTGCCCTGTCACCAATTTCACCATGATGGTATGGTGTGATTCGGCCTTGAGGCGGACGGTGTGGCGCCGTGATGGGTCTTGGTCTTGGTGTACCGTGTGGAAGATTTTTGTCCTGTCTACAGGTACCATTGCAGCCTTTTTACTAGCACTCTTTCATAGTTTCCTTATCCGTAGAGGTACAGGGGTGAGGATTGAGGGGTCGAGGTGGTACAAAGGCCTATGCTGTCTCCTATCCCACCTTGCTTACCACTGTAGCGGTGCTAACACACACACGCACATACACACCTGCATCGGCTTGGGCCACCCCCCTGTCTGGGACCACGATTAGAGGCACGAGGGTGACCTGACGCTGACCTGACTTGTCCTCGCTGACACAACTGCAACATCAGCCATGTAATTCAGTCAGGCACAGGACACACAGAGACACACATGGCGTGCACCTCTTGTCCCCACGTTGTACAATGACTCACTGTCAAATAAACTACAAAGCCACGACGCCCTTTCTCCATCCTTGTGTGTATAGACAGACTCCCCAAGATACTACACCTCCCTCTCACTGCTCACACTCCTTCAAATAAAACTAACACGCTCTTTGTTTCACTATTCCATTTATCAACAATACTATTTCCAGCAAAAATTCCAACATTGTTTTCTGCCTGCCTCCTATCATCTCCTTCCAACTGTTGTGTCAACTTGTGTGGCCCGGGTCGAATGCGGGCTGAGGCGACATATAATATGCGGGATGTTTGTCTTTTCCATGGGTGCGGGGAGGAGTCGTCCGTGGACGGTAATGACACATGGTGGGTGCGCGCAGGGCGTCGCCGAGTGAAGTTTCCCAGGTGAAGCGGTAGACCTGAGATATCAGACGTTTTACAATGGAGAGCAGCAGCGGGGGGTGGATGATGTTTACATCTGACACGGCCATCTTGGCAGCAACAATCGCTATCTTGTTGCCTCAGCTCTTATTTTCTCTTAAACTCCAACCTTTTCTTAGTATTATGCATTACTGTTGATAATTCAGTTACAAATTTGTGCTCAGTAAACTACTGCTCAACACAGATCACTCCAGACCCCTTTAGTAATACACCACCGGCTGTTTTGCATTCACTGCCCGACCTCTCATTCGCTAATATGGCCACATTAGACGCAGGGTGAACTTTGCATTCCTTTTTAAGGGAAAAAACTGCGTCTTATGCGCCGGCAAATACGGTATATAATATATATATATATATATATATATTATAATATATATATATATTATATATATTATATACATATACATATATACATATATACATATATATGTATACTAGCCGCAAAGCCGCCCTCCGGGCGGACTTTTTGGCTAGCTCCTGCGGAGGGCCATTGGTGGGCCTTTGGCCCACCAATCCAGATAGCCCCTTCTAACTTCATGGATGTAGAAATGTATGTATTAACGCCAACCCATTCACATCACCCCCAACCCATTCACTCACCCATTACCCATCACCCCCCACCCATTCACTCACCCATTACCCATCACCACCAGGGCCGGATTTAGGAGTGGGCATAGTGGGCAGCTGCCCAGGGGCCCCCACAAAATGGGGCAATCTGCCAAACTGGGGCCTGGGGTCTCCATGCACATATAATTTTTTTCTTATTTATTTATTTACTTAATACTTCCTTGTATATTTATATAATAAATATTTTTTAATCAAGAGGCCCTAATTTATAATCAAATTAATAATTTATCTTATATCCAACTGCCTATAGCGGTAGTGTTGCTTGATTGCCCATGGCCATATTTCTAGGTTTAGAATGGTCTCCCTCTAACAGATATTAGAGAAAACGGGCACACTCAGCTGATTAAGGGGTTTAATGAGCGACCCGTGGCTGATTTTGAGGTGAGTTTTTTTTAGTATTTTTTTCATTTTCCATGTAATATTTCGCTACCAATTAATGATTTCTGGTGTCCATGAATACACAAAGAGTGTGCTAGTAAGGCACATAATACTGAGATATGTCTATATGTGATGAAATTAAGTAATGAAAGTGAACTCATGTCACAGAATGACGTAAGTGTTTGTTTACATAAAAGTGGCGTTGTATCATCGTATGGATGATCACTACAGTGGGATTTTAACACATTAACTGCCTATTGGGCCACCGGTGTACCGAGCAGATCTTTCCTTCTTTGCGAGTTGGTACATCCGTGGCCCGAATAACCCTTTTTAAAAACGTTTGCAAACATGAGTACATAGCCAATTTTTATGTACATTTGTATTTATTATGGCTATAAATGTCTTGCAACGATATCAGGTAATAAAAAATACTCATAATTGTGTAAATTAGTTAATTATGATTAGCCCAAAAATCCTTTTTCCTTGTTCATCAAAAAAAAAAAAAATATGTTTTCATATGATAATGTGATCCTATAAGCATTATAATCAATATGAAAATAAAGCAGTTATCAAATAAAACATGCGAATACATTCTTTGCATATAAAGCAAAAATAAAACATTGAAATTAGATGCATTGATAAGATAATATTATGTATAACAATACATGCTTCCAAAATGCATATAAAACTTTGTAACACAAAGCTTGTAAGGTGTATTCATCTTACAAGCAAATTACAATCAGTCATAATGCAGCAGTAATTAACTGTAGAAGAAAATACCATAAAACTCACGAAATTTGTTCCGTAAACAAAAATAAAAAAAAAGCTAAATTGAATTATCCGAATGTGTAATCGTTTCCCAATTTCCCATGCATTTTCCTTAGTATGAGGCATATTTTTCATTGAAACATGAAAGGCAGAGATGTGGCTGACCATCACATGCACTGCAGAAGAACTCTTCTAGCCTTGTTTGAGGCCACCATGTATCCTTCACCTAGTGATATCTTTTCGTAACATCCTCTGCATCTTTTCCTTGTGCTTCCTTGTGTATCCACAGGTGTGGATGATCCATACATATATAGATAGATCAAAAAGTAAAAGAAAAACAGAAGAAAAAGAGAAAGGTGCTGAGAGTCTCCACCACAGTGATGCAACATTTTTGGAAGCTAATTCAGTAATCCAAAAAGACGCAAAAAATGTCAGTCGCAAATGCACACCAGGTATGTTTGAGCGAAGGAATCGAAAAGGGGAAGTTACAAAGCGTTCTTGGCTATGTCTATCTCCAGAAAATGGGCGGGTCTACTGCTTCTATTGCAAGCTAATGGGTGCTTCGAGATCTCAGTTCACATCTGATGGGTTCTGTGACTGGAAACACGCCAATAGGGTTGCTGTCCATGAACAATCAAAGGATCACATTCAAGCAGTTTTGTCAGCAACAAGTCGTGCAATGAGAGTTGGAGGTGCAAACTAACTCAAAGCTAACAACACAAGTGGATCAAGTTGAGCAGTATTGGTGTAGTCTTTTGAAACGACTGATTAGTGTGTTGAAATTTTTATGTGAAAGAGGCCTAGCTCTTCGAGGAGATGATGAAATAATTGGATCTCCTCATAATGGAAATTATTTAGGATTGTTAGAGCTTTTGGCCGTGCATGATGATTTCCTCAGGCAACACACACATAATCATGCCAGTCGGGGCAGTGGCCATACAAACTATTTATCTTCAACCATCTGTGAAGAAATCATCAGACTAATAGGCAATGAAGTACTCAAGGAAATAATTGCACATATAAAGCTGTCAAAATATTACTCAATTTCTCTCGATTCAACACCTGATGAAGGTCATGTTGATCAACTAACACTGATCTTCAGATACAGGGAGCATGATACACCTGTAGAGAGATTTGTAAAATGTTTACCAAATCAAGGACACAAGGCTCAAGAAATGTTTGAAGGTTTGATGAAATTTCTAACAGACTATGATATTGACATTCAAAATTGTCGTGGGCAATCATATGATAATGCAACATCTATGAGTGGGAGATACAATGGTCTGCAAGCCAAAGTTGCAGCTAAAAATCATCATGCAGTTTGGATACCTTGTGCAGGTCACTCATTAAACCTGGTTGGAAAAGCTGCAGCTGAATGTTATCAAGCAGCTATCTCATATTTTGATTTTCTAGAGGCCATTTATGTGTTCTCCACAGCTTCTACACGTCGTTATGCAATTCTTAGCGATTTACTGAAAAATGTAGAATCTGGCCCAGTGTCTGTACCAAAGAGGATTTCTACAACAAGATGGTCCTGTCGAGCTGTTGCAGTGAAAGCAATTGTCCAAGGATATGTCCCAGTCCGTGAAGCACTTGCTAAAATAACTAGTGATGAGAATGAGATGAGAAAAACTCGTTATGAAGACAGCGGTCTCCTTGAAAAGATGGGCAAGCTAGAGACAGCCATTTATGCTGTTTTTTGGCATGATATTCTTGGTAGAGTTGATGCCACAAGCCACGCATTGCAGGATCCAAAACTTGAGTTGAACACAGCAGTCGCAATGTTGAAGTCCTTGGAATGTTTTGTACGTGAAAAACGAGATCGCTGTTGGAGTTTAAGAGAAAACATGAGGTGGGGCAACAAGGTCGTGGTTTCTGCTGCCAAGATGGCCGTCAGATGTAAACATCAACCCCTTCCCGCAGTCCCACTGCTGCTCTCCACTGTAAATGGATGGGAGACAGGGTAGGCCTTTATACCACCTCGATCCCTCAATCCTCACCCCGGTATCTCTATGGATAAGGAAATTGTAAACTGTAACTGGAAAGAGTGCTAGTAAAAAGGCTGCAATGGTAGCTACCTGTAGACGGGACAGAAGACTTCCACACATCACACCAAGACCAAGACCCATCACGACGCCACAACTTCATCCGCCTCATGGCCGAATCACACCATACCATCATGCCTTCACCTGTACCTTCCTGAGGAAAACTAATCAACCCTCGCGACTGTGATAGATTCACAGGTGTAAACATGGCATATATCTTCAAACCCGACATCAGTGCCCTTCAACAATAAAAAAAAGGTAAGAGCTGGTTAAGCGGGTATCACACGAGGCGTTTCGTCGGACTGTTTCGTCGAACAAAACAAGCACTTGGTTGGACCTGTTCGTCGAACACTGACAACACATCTAGCACACGGTTGGGCCAACCGCTTCACCCAACAATAACAAACAAAGATGAAGCGATGAAAGCGAGAGGCGCGGAGATTTGTTGTTAATGTTTTAACTTTAGGGGCATATATATACGTAGCTACTGGTGATGAAAAGGGAGGAGGTGATTGTTAGAAGAGAACTGCAGCGACAGATGAAGACGCGTTCATGTGGGCTAAATGAGTTATAGTGGACGAGAACTGCGCGCCGGTTAGGTTAATATTCCCGTCAGGGGGTCGAAAGGGACGGAGCCCCTCCCGTTAGAAGGTTAGGTTCGGTTAGGTTAGGGTAATAATTTCATCCCAGCAGGGCGTGGCAGAGCCCAAAATCGAGTGGCGGGCGGGCGGCCGGCCGCCGGCCACTGTTACCTGTGGCCACCGAAACCTGTGGCGGGCGGCCCGCCCGCCCGCCCAATTGCCCAATGGCCCAAAACCACACGCCCAATTGTGTAAGCAATTTCGGTCCTAGTGTGAAATAATACCATATTTTTTTTTTTTTTTTTTTTTTTTACATCTGTGCCTATAGCGCCTGTAGGCAGTGGTGACCCAGGGCTCGGATGGTAGGCTCTGGAGATTCACTTGAGGGTTCTGATGGTTGGTCCTCGCCCGTTGGTGGCGCAGGCAGGATTCTTATAGTGACGCCTGTGAGGCTCATGCCGCCCCCCTGTGTCCTCCGATGCACTCGCAGTCGAAGGTAGAGTTGATAGGCAGGGCATGTGGGTATTCTTAGGCCACTCGACGGTGCAGAAAGGTTTTGGGTTTCTTCAGGGATCGAACTCGGGTCACCGAGAACGCCAGTCGGAGACTCTAACCACTCCGCTACCGCCTCCCCAAAGTCAGTGTCTCAGAAAAGTACCGCGCAGTCCTCGTCCATTTTACCGGATCTTGATATTACAGGTGGCCCCGTAGTGTAGTGGTTAGCACGCTCGGCTCACAACCGAGAAGTCCCGGGTTCGATCCCCGGGCGGAGCGAAGACAGATGGGTGGTCTTTCTTAAAACCCGAGCCCCTGTCCACCCAGCAGTGAATGGGTACCGGATGTTAGCCGGGGGTTTGTGACCCGCCTCCCGGGGTGGTGGCTTCGGCCAACACTAAGCCCGAGCGGTAGATCAATATGGCTCTGAGGAATTATCCTCTAAACAAACAAACAAACACCACATTCTCTCCAACTCTTTCCCTGTCTCAATCATCCGTCCCCTTGTCTCACCAGTCATCACACAGTCCCAGCAGCAATAACATCCATTCTCTTCCTGTCCTTTCAACCACCTCATTCATTTCACATCCCATTTCAGCGAAAACCACACGCATCATTTCCTTTCTCTCCCCGTTATACTTTTCAGATCTCATATTCTACTAGTAATCATTCTACTGCAAATTGTAAACACATCAAATCTGCTTCATATTTCTGAAAATCTATCACATATATAATATAGACCGATCTGTATTAATTTTACTGTAACGTATTATATGATGGTGTTCATTTCAATGCTTAATAATTGCTAACACTATTTATAACTTACAGAAAAAGTATAGACTTATTTTGACCCCAGAGTATGTTCAACGTATGTGCAACATTTTGTATAATTTCACAAAACCATTTCATCGAACATGTTCGGCGAAATGACCCTCAAAGTTCGACCAAACAGTCCAACCAAATGGCAAGTTCGACGAAACAGTCCGACGAAACGCACCGTGTGATAGCCGCTTTGCCCTACAGTGTTACCTTAATATATTGGTAAATGTTTGTTATTGGGCAACCACCGATTTCGAGGCCGAAACTTAGTTTTCCTGAATAGTTTTGGTGTGTTTTGAATTAATCTGGTTCTCGTTTTTGCCGGAAACCAATGTTTGTTTACATGGGTGGGGGGGGTGCCCGCCCTGCCGGCCCACTCCGCAAACATTGCCGGCCCACTCCGCAAACATTGCCGGCCCACTCCGCAAACATTGCTAAGCTTCACACTGCCATAGTATTGGTAATTTTAGTTTTATCTCTATAATCTTCTGTTACTAAACCAAGCCCCACCTCTAACCTAACCTAACCTAATCTGATTTAACCTAACTTAACTTTCTGGCTGAAATACTGGCAGATATTCGGTAGTACATGTAATGCCATTAATATTCGATTGCGCCATGGGAAATGGGGCTCAAAATACACAGAATGAAGAACGATACACGATAATGGAGGTAAGAGTCCTAGGACATTTGAAAGCCCCTACCGAAATAATACCATTATCTTTACTGCAAATTTTCCACAAAGTCTAAACACATAGCAGAAAATCAACAAAGGCATACTTACAACATTAAATCTAAGCTAAATGTCATAGGTAGATAATATTAAAATATAAATTCGTGGAGCATCTTGCAATAAATGATGACCGATTTTGGTTACCCTACACATTTTCTCTACATTTTAACTAGTATAATTTTTCATTCACATTTACTGCACTGTAAATATTGTATTTGAGTACATGCTCAAGAAAAATAGTTTTCCCCTGCCAAATTTTTTTTTTAAATAACTTAATAAATTTATGAAAAGTACCGTATTTTACGGCTTATAAGACGCACTTTTTTGCTAAAAAAATACCCTGAAAAACACTCATGCGTCTTCCAAGACGAATGTTGTAGGAGGTTAGCTTAGGTAGCTATTCAATTCAGCCTCTTATATGATGTAACCTCAGTACATACCTGTTAAGAGTATTTAGAATACCATAAGACATTCAAATCAACTACCAATCTGTCCTCACCCTGTGATGTAGCTACCTAAGCTAACCTCCTACAACATTCGTCTTGGAAGACGCATGAGTATTTTCAGGGAAAAAAGTGTGTCTTATAAGCCGTAAAATACGGTATTACCCACTATTATTATTGGTATCATTATGTGTTGTAGTTATTATTATTGTTGTTGCAGGTAATATTGGTGCTCCCAGATTTCCACAAAGGTGAGGTTCATGGACTGATTGACGTGTTTCTATAGTAACATGTTGTTGCCTTTCTGCATCACTCTCTGGGATCTTCATCTCCACAATAGTACTGCCACAAAATGTTACTTTACCAGTCCTATACTTTTATGGGAAGCACTTCATTGTTTTTCTGGCTAGGAATCTCAACCAGTGACATATATTTGTGTCTGTATTCTATATATTTCCATTTTTCAGGTAATTTTACTAAGAGGATCTTGTTTTCATGCAATATACCGTAAACTCTGGCTACAACGGACGATTTGGGGGGGAGGGGTGATCCGATTTATGCGATAATCTGTTATATCCTAAGAAGTAGAAGGGGTAGCTGAATTTGAAGCCCTTCTTGAAGGTAGGCAGGTAGGCAGGTCACACGTGGAACGAGAGGTAACACGAGTGAGAGCGCTAGGGCGAGGGAAAACCGCACGGTATAAGCAGTACATACTTTGATTATGAGGTAGTTTTAAATCTGCCTGAATTACCCTATTCTCTCTCTCTCTCTCTCTCTCTCTCGCTCTTACTTTTTACGTTTTATCATTCAAAGCAATTTTTTTTTTTTTTTAACTAGTAGTGGCAAAAATATATAAACAACAATAATAATAATGAGAAAATTGTTTTATTAATTCTTTCATTATTAATATTACTTTCTGGAGGAGGAAGAGGAGGAGGAAATGCCAATGAAGAAGAGGAGGAGGAAGAGTGATAATGATAATAATAATGTATTTTTCTTCTAAGTCTGTTCATTGCTGATGCATGCATGAACCTATTATCACCTCTCGCCCTCTTTTTAATATTTCCCTCTTTAATCTGTGAAATAAAACATTGAACACCAATTCATGGATTGGCTTTATTCTTAACAACACCTCACAAGTGCCAAGTATATGCCTGGCAAGCCCCTCACCTACCACCACAAGCACAACCCACACACAGCCACTCCCTCCTCACAGATGTGTCTGGATATGCCTGGCAACACGGCCCTTGGTAGGAAAACACTTGCCGCAAACATCACACTTGTACTTCCTCTCACCAGTGTGGATGAGCATGTGTTTGTTAAGATTGCCCTTCAGGGTAAATGTTTTCCCACACTCCTGACACTCAAAGTTTCTCTCACCAGTGTGGGTGACCATGTGTATGTTAAGACTGCTCTTGTGGGTAAATGTTGCCCTACACTCCTGACACTCAAAGTTTCTCTCACCAGTGTGGATGACCATGTGTTTGTTAAGACTGCCCTTCTGGGTAAATGTTTTCCCACACTCTTGACACTCAAAGTCTCTCACACCATTGTGGGTGAGCATGTGTCTGTTAAGATGGCCCTTCTGAGCAAATGTTTTCCTACACTCCTGGCACTCTAAGTTTCTCTCACCAGTGTGGGTGAGGATGTGTGTGTTAAGTTTACTCTTGTAGGTAAATGTTTTCTTACACTCCTGGCACTCAAAAGCAAGGTTTCTCTCACCAGTGTGGGTGAGGATGTGTGTGTTAAGACAGCTCTTTTTGGTAAATTTTTTCCTACACTCCTGACACTCAAAGTTTCTCTCACCAGTGTGGGTGACCATATGTTTGTTAAGACTGCTCTTGCAGGCAAATGTTTTACCACACTCCTGACACTCAAAGTTTCTCTCACCAGTGTGGGTGAGCATGTGTTTGTTAAGAATGCTCTTGCGGGCAAATGTTTTACCACACTCCTGACACTCAAAGTTTCTCTCACCAGTGTGGGTGAGCATGTGTGAGCTAAGATGGCTCTTCTGGGCAAATGTTTTCCCACACTCCTGACACTCAAAGTCTCTCTCGCCAGTGTGGGTGAGCATGTGGCTCCTAAGAGCACTCTTATTAGTGAACACTTTGCCACAGTGGTCACACCTCAGCTCAGGTCTCTTGCGTGTATGGCTGAGGACGTGTCCAGTAATGGCAGACTTGCTGGAGCACACTTTGCCACAGTGGTCACAAGTGTAGGTCCTCACGCCCTCCATTGCAGCACTTCTTCTGCCAGCACACCTGTGGTGGGAGGCATCAGCTGGTCCTGCAGGAATCCCGGTGGAGGCCGGCCAGGCTGCCCTGGGGATGAATCAAGCGTTCCCTAATACAAGGGAAGCCGGGAGGAGTCCTGGCGTGGGCGCCGACCTGGACTGTTCACCTCAGCACCTGTAACATTGGTGGCCATCAGCACACAAGCAGGCAAGTGCTTCCTTTAAGGGTGCTTCCTGCTTCACCCTCAAGGTAACCCCTAGCCAGTGTTTGCAGCCAAGGAGTAAGGCCAGCACTCTACACGGTGGAGGTGGAGTGGTGAGTGGCTAGTGACCTTCAATGCAGGCAAGTGTAGCTAAGCCTTGCACATCAGGCACAACCAATAATGAGTAATGGGGCAGATAATGGGGGTGAGAGAGAGGGGCTGGCTGGCTCTCTCTCTCTCATAGTTAAGATGCAAGGACAGAATAATGAAACATGAATATTCTTCTATTCAATTGATATCTGCTCAGGAATGTGTACATACAGTGCATATGCAAAAATAAACTATAGGTACTGTAAATAATTTTCATTAAATCAATACATACACATAAAAAGAGAGAGAGGGGGACAGAGAGGTCAATCCCTCCCATGGGATACAGACAAGTGACTGCTTCCCTCCAGCCCACCTGTCCATAAGGGCTAATTTGCCATGGACATCACATCTTTATTTAAAGAAAAATAACTACTTCATGTCATTAATAGAAAATATATTTCCTGAAACCATTTCCGTTGAATATGAAAAGTACTTAAGTGCAAAACCGTCTGTGTAACTACTACCTAGTGTGTTTTTAGATCCGGGGTGGTTTTTATAAAGAATCTTTGCTACTCTTAGCTACTCAGAGCATTTTGAGTTGCTCTGAGTGGCAAATTTTTGTTATGAGCTACTCTCAAGTGGCCAAAATGCTATGAGTGGCGGGACCGGCCCAGAGCAACTCAGATAACGCTTCTGAGTTGCTATGAGTAAGGAAAAACAAGCTTCTATTTTAGCTTGTTAGGCAAAGCTCTAGCCCTGCAGAGTATATGAATAAGTGTTTGCTGCCTCGAAGAAGCCGCTCAAGGTAAACAAAAGCGAGACGTGACGGAGGAAGGACGCGAAGAAAGGTCAAGAAGACGAGGACCAGTTTTCTGGTGTCGTGTGAGCAGCAGTCTGTTTACGAGGTGCAGTCTGCCTTTGTTTACTAACAAAAGAAAACGCGAATTGCGCATGCGTTGAGGCGAATATTTACTAATATTGACTTCTTGATCAACAAAGGCATGTCCAGGCATCCTACAACAACAAACCCATCTATATTTGTCAACAAAAAGGGGGGGGCACGAACTGAGCATGCGCGGAGGTGAAAGTTTACTAACATAGACTTGTTATCATCAGAAGCAATTCCAGGAACACTCGCCGACGTGAAAAATTGGAACACTCACCAGCGTGGGCGAGAATTCCTATCGGCGACAGTTATAGGTAGGGTTTTGAGCATATATGATTTATGAGGCATTCAATTTCATACAGAAATGTCCTGTGAGCAGGAGATGGGGCCCTAACCACCCGTGTTCAAGAATGCAATCTGCCCCAAACAGGTATCATATTCATCATTTAGGGGAGGCAGTAGCAGAGTGGTTAAGCGTCTCCGACTGGCGTTCTCGGTGACCCGAGTTCGATCCCCGACGAAAACCAAAACCTTTCTGCACCGTCGAGTGGCCTAAGAACACCCACATGCCCTGCCCATTAACTCTACCTTCGATTGCGAATGCATCGGAGGACGCAGGGGGGCGGCATGAGCCTCTAATCACAGGTGTCACTATAAAAATCCTGCCTGCGCCACCACGGGCGAGGACCAATCATCACAGCCCTCAAGTGAACCTCCAGAGCCTACCATCTGAGCCCTGGGTCACCACTGCCTACAGGCGCTATAGGCACAAATGTATATATATAAAAAAAAAAAAAAAAAAAAAAAAAAAGATACAAATCAAAATAGTATTTTCTTTATAATTAGCAAGATGCTGTATTCCGTAAATTTACTCATGATTCACTGCATAAAGGCTATTTAATGGTCCTTCACAGCAGTATTACAAAAGCAGAGCGCATTATTCAATTCATGAATGTTTTTCCTATGAAAGAATAGAACAGTATGCCCTCCCCTACTCGAGCGGACATTCAGTCACAAGTGACAAGATGTACACACAGTACCGTATGACAAGCGGTTCGGCTTTGTTGATCAACAAGTCTTTGTTTGTAAACGGACTGCACCTCGTAAGCAAACTGCTGCTCACACGACACCGGTCAAGTGGTGATGCGGCGACAGAATGCATTGGCGGTGAATTGACCGAGCAGGAATACCGATCACCCCTGACCTTGTCAGAGATAAGAGTGCAAGTGGGACCCAGAGGAACCAAGGTATTTCCCCATTGGTGGTTATCTCACGCTGCCCGGCCACTGGACGTACATGTGCTGGCGATGACCTGGGTGTGCTCCACTGATTTCAAGGACGAAACTTTATTTTTCTGAATAATCTTTATATGTTTTGAATTAATCTGGCACTCGGTCTTGGTGAAAATCATGTTTGTTTACAGGTGTGGACGGCCCACCCCGCCCCTCCAGGCTCGCCCCGCAAACATCCCGCTCAGCTTCGCACTCCCGTAGTATTGATTTTTTCTTATTTGTATACAGGGAGGTCCCGAAGATACGAGCAGTTAGGTTCCACCTGGCATACTCGTAAAGCGAAATCTCGTATAACGAAACACATAACTAATGGTAAAATATAGGTTTGGTTCCAGGACCCCATCAATTTAAAAAAAAAAAAAATTCAAGCTAAAATAAACTATATAGCCAAACACAACAAACTCTCAAATATAGGGCTTCATATACCACACCACCGCACCACCACACAAAACACAGTGAATTAAGAGTGTGACAGCACAGTAGGACAGAGCACAAATAAGTCACAATAAGCACATTAAGTAAACCACCAAATCACTAAAATCGACTCACAAGGCACAATACATACAAGCAACAAAGACGTTGTATGTACTCTTGGGGACGCCGCGTGATACACTAGACTCGAGAGGGTACGGTAGGTAAGGGACAAGGGAGGGGTGCGCAGACCTCTTCCACTGCCCACAAACTCGTCTCTGTGCACCTGAATCATTGTACATTGTCCAGGGTTGTGAATTTTTGTAGGCCACATTGTCGTACCGAGCCACCAGAATTATCATATTTTTGTCCAAGCGTCGCTTCGCTCGCTTGGACACCTATTTCAGCCGAAATCAGGTGTCATATAGGCTTGTAAAATGTTTCCACGAATGTGTGGGCAAGAAAGATACAGGCACAAAGGAAGAAATTTGGCACAGAAAGTTATATTTCGTCTCTTAACTCATTGTCCAAGCGAGCGAAGCGAGCTTTTAGCATTTATGCTAAAATTTGTAATATATTGTGCCTGGCGACATTAGTGCAGTGGCGAAAGTAGTGCATTAGTGCAGTGGAAATAAAATGTGTTCGTAGCCTTCACAACAACAGTGTCTTTTAGCGTTGCCGAGAGGCAGGCCACTTCTGTTAGGCCTCATATAACCACTATAACTCGTGTTTCTAATGCCGTTATAGGTGTTATTTAGGGTTAGCGTGAAGTTATATACGTGGTAGGGTGTGTGAGGTGTTAAATATGCCATTTCAGCCGTGGGTACAGAGAGGAAGAATAACAATTATGAAATACCACCACCACCACCACCACAACCATCAGATTGATTCGTACAACCTTAGGTAAAATCATATAGTCAGTATGACTTTATAATTTTAGTAAATAACTTTTAATTTACTTTAGTAAATATTTACTAAAATTATAAACATTTACTGACTACATATATGATTTTACCAAAGGTTGTACGATAATTAATCAATCTGAAAATAACGTGCAGACTGGCCAACGACTGCTCGAGACTGGTATTAGCAGAGGTAGGAAGTCTCCAGGCTCGCTTATTATTGTTTGGTATGCTATGAAATATCATTTCTCTAGGTGAATGTAGACATATGATTGCATTTGGATGGATATCATTCATATATATGAGTAAAGAGATGAAATACAAGCAAGGGACTCATCCACGTCTGGCAGCACGGCCTTTGGCAGCAGCAGCAGCAGCATGAGCCGGCCCATGAAGCCCGTGAGGTGGATATCAACACCATTAGACCAAGGGAGATAGATGTCTTTGGTAATATTTAGTAGGGGAGCGAGAACCCCTTGAGGAATCCTATGATCCCTGGTGATATCCTATGGTGCTGTCACAGGCGTGGGAGCTGACTGTCTTCAGGAAGGCACAGGTGAGGCGAATGACGGCGGGGTTTTACTCAAAAGTTTTGAGTGGCGGCGCCGCTGGAGCCGCCACCTCCTCCGCCACAGTAGGTTTGGGCAGGATTAAAAGTCTTATTACTCGTTATTATACAACTTAGTGATTATGGTGTAATGTTATATACACGTGTCATTATCTATATCAATGTAGCACCGTGTTTCACCTTAAATAAGGGTGATTTAAAGATGTTATGATGAGGCGCGACTGGCGGGGCAGAGTGATGGAGAAAAATTCTTGCCGCGGGGCCGCCCCATGACACGAATATTCACTATTTCAACCCACATACACACCTACCACCAAAACACTATCAACACAGGCTCCTTACTTATATATCTTACTATCTGATACATTAAAACTCCTTAAGTCCGAAAAAAACTCCGCAAGCATTCCAAATAAAACGAGAATTAGTTTGGGATGACGGGGACAAGGCGGAGAGAGGCAGTCTGGCATGCCATTCTTGCCCGGAAATATGTCTCGCTGACTTGTGATTGGTTGAGAAGTTTTAAAAACAGTTTATCATTGGCTGGTGACTGATGATGAGCTTGATGACATCATTTATGTTTTATGTTTAATTAATGTGCAGTTATGTTATTTTGTGTGCTATTTTCTCTTTCAGAATGTTTTTTCTACAGAACAGGTAGTACAGTGTAGGTAATATAGACGCTGTGTGTTTGTTGTGTTTGCTATAGTTTAATTTAGCTTTAAAAACATAGTTTTTTTTTTTTTTTTTTTTTAATTGATGGGATCCTGGAACCAAACCTATATTTTACCATTAGTTATGTGTTTCGTTATACGAGATTTCGCTTTACGAGTATGCCAGGTGGAACCTAACTGCTCGTATCTTCAGGACCTCCCTGTATATATATATATATATATATATATATATAATATATATATATATATATATATATATATATATATATATATATATATTATATATATATATATATAGTTATATATTATATATATGTATATATATATATATATATATATATATATATATATATATATATATATATATATATATATATATGAATCCGAGCGGCCCTCCGACTTCAGGGCAGGTTCAGGCCCATGTGCAACAGGCCGATATTCCGTACGCAGTCCAGGTATACAGTGGTCTATGGTTAGGATAAGGTTGCGTTAGTTCAGTTTTATTGGTGAACTATATTTTTCTGGTAGATTTTAATGAGTTTAGGAACAATTTGAAGTTTGTTTTTCTTGAAAATCACTAGTTTTTCATAGGTGAGCTCAAGGAGGTAAAAAAAAAGTGATTACCGACAAAAACAAACTTCAAATTCTTTGAAAACACATCAAGATCTATCAGAAATGTATAGTTTAATCTGAAAAAGGAGAGGATTGATCAAAGGAATCGGTCAATACTCCGCAGGAGTTGGTGGGCTCCACAGGCCTACAAATTACTTTCTCTATTATTTTCGGCCTCGATATAATGTGCAGTATACAGTATACACTTCCAGAAACCCATAAATTAGAACATTATTTGGTAATAATGGATGAGGAATTAACGTCGTTTCAAAGACACCGACTATTTTTCTGGCACAAGGTGCCTTTTTTCTAATGGTAGATAGTTTTATTTTGCGCAAACCCATAACAAAAAAATTATAAATAAAAAAAATCATTCACCCCCAATTTCATGGTACCGTTTCCATTAAAAAATACTGTATCTCCATCAGAAAAATGCACTAAAATTTGGCCTGGAAAAAAATTTGTCAGGGTCTTATAGGTTTACAATGAAAACCTAATCCTAACCTTATTAGGTTTCATGAAACCTAACCTGATAGGTTTTCATGAACACCAAACCAACCTTCAAAGGTTTTAATGAAACTTAACTTAAACCTTAAAGGTTTAATGAAACACGAACAAAACCTTGACCACAAAGTATACCCTAACCTAACCTCTATAGGTTTCATTAAAACCTATAAGGTTAGATAGGGTTTCATTAAATCTATAAGACCCTGACTAATTTTTCCCGGCCCAAGGTTAGTGCGTTTTTCTGAATAGAGATACAGTGTTTTTAATGGAAATGGCATCATACAATTCGGTGGATTTTTTTTTTTTTTTTTTTTTTTTTTTTTTTTTTTTAAACTATGGGTTTTGCTCAAAATAAAACTATTCCACTCGTCCATTATTACGAAAAAACACCCATTGTAGGCCACAGGAAAAAATAGCCCGGTGTCTCTGAAAACGACCGCAAAGGTCATCGCATTTAACCCCAATTAATTTTCGGATTATTTTACGACAGAACAAACTTCCCTACAAATTGGTAGCAATGGTTTTTGTTTACCTTATGTATTCTAAGAGACATTTGCTGAGACTTTCCGTCGCAAATCAATAGTTTCGGGATATAGAACATTTTAGGTGGGAGGAGGAATACGTCTCCTTGCTACAAAATGCCTACCTCTTCCTATCGTGGACCTGCATCGCTTTTGTTTGGTATTTTAATTAAACTTTTATATTGGACCCAAGTAGGTTAAAGGTTAGGGTTAATGGTAATAAGGTAAGGTTAGGTTAGGTTAGGTTAGGTTAGGTAAGGTAAGGTTAGCGTTAGGTAGATAAGGTGGCAGCCTCCGAAACAAAAGCGATGCAGGTCACAAGGAAGCGGGAAGAGGGAAGCATTTTGTAAACAAGGAGGACTTATTCTGCCTCCCACCTAAAATGTTCATATCTCCGAATATTGATTTTCGACGGAAAGCTCAGAGAAAATGGTCTCTTAGAATACACTAAGGTAAACAAAAAACCATGCTCCCATTGTGTAGGGGAAGTTTTGGTCCTATCGTAAAAAGTACATTATTTCATATAAATTATTGCTGAGTTAAGGTGGTTCACACTGAGGTTTTTTTCAGTCATTTTTGTAAAACAGAGAAGTCTGTCTCTTGCGGGCGGTGCGGAGATACGTTCACACACACAATTCGTCCATTTCGGTCGACAATCTTTCTTCTTGTGACCTTTTCTGCCTTAGGTAGTATCGCCAAAGACACTATACCGTTGTTAGTGTCTTTGGTATCGCTTTGTAGGTCGTCTGTCAAGCTCGTTGCTGACGACCAGGGTCGTCCCTGATTCCCGTTGCCTGACCTGCCAGGGTCAGGGGTCACGTGTCGCAGCTACAAGGGCTAGGGGCTAGGGGCTGGCTTGTGTGTATTTGGCGCGCGAAAGATAAGTTTTCGCCGCCACTTTATATGAAGAGTATTTGATAGTTCATTTTTTCCTTGATATCATTCCATACTAAATCAAAAACCCACGTCATAACCTAACATAATCTGATTAAACTAACAACTGTTTAGGCTAGCTAAAATGGAAAATCGCCAATCGGCCATGGCATGGAAATTGGGATTCAAATTAAGGATGAAAGATCTGCACGATGATGTAAGTTTTAAAGTTGTAGTTTAGGTCCAATTCCGAAAATTATGACCAATAATTGGGGTGGTGGGGAAGAGGGGCGTGCTGGCTTCTCGCGTTTATTTGAATTTGGCACGAGAAAATCTCGGCAACTCGGGTCGATAAAAGACCGAGTGAAGCGGCTCATCACATGGTGCGTTTCGTTCGAAATTGCCATTTGGTGGACTGGTTTCGGTCGAAACTTCGGAGGGCATTTCGCCGACCGAAAAAATGTTCGATTGAAATGGTTTTGTGAAATATACAAAAATGTTGCACATAACGTCGAACATACTCTGGGGTCAAAATAAGTCTATACTTTTTCTTGGAAGTTATGAATAGTGTTAGCAATTATTAAGCATTGAAGTGAACACATTCATATAATACGTTACAGTAAAATGTATACAGATCGGTCTAATTTATATATGTGATAGATTTTCAGAAATATGAAGCAGATTTGATGTGATTACAATTGCGGTAGAATGATTTACTAGTAGAATATGAGATCTGAAAAGTATAACGGGGAGAGAATGGAAATATGCGTGTGGTTGTCACTGAAATGGGGATGTGAAACCTGAAATGGTGGTTGAAAGGACAGGAAGAGAACGGATGTTATTGCTGCTGGGACTGTGTGAGGACTGGTGAGGACAAGGGGACGGATGATTGACGACAGGGAAAGATTGGAGAGAATGCCCAGCTAGCAACCACCGGCGGGCCCTACGTGGGCATTAGAGCGGCGAACGGCGGCCCACCCGCGCAAACTTGCCCCGAAATGCCCGCCGTAGTTGCCGCTGGTGTATTTTCAGAGAGGAAAAATTTATTATCTGTAAAATCATGTACAGGAAATTTGAAAAATGTATTGCTTTTATGTTTAAAACATTCTAAAACAACAGTTAGTGATGCTATGATGTAGTAATACACCAGCGGGCTACTGACTTGAGGATCTCCGTCCGCCCGCTGGTGTATATTGAATAGTGCACAAGAAAATATTTATGCGGCTTACTCTCGGCGGGCAAAATGTTTGGTCCATTTAGCTAGTGATCTGTCCTCGGGGCATGCCTTGGTGCATGTTTTCTGTGTTTTCTGTTGGTACAGATTAAAACTGCTCCAGTAGGTCAGCTAATCTTGAAAAAAATCAAAAATTTGAAAATCCAAAATGGTTCCTTCGCTTCGTACACAGCTCCTGCCTCCGACACATTACATCCATCGAAATGTTAAGACGTGTTAAGATTAGGACAATGAAACACATAGAAGGGAGGTGTAGGTGTTAGGAGCAGCAGCACGTCATGTTTACGGGAATTTACCCGGAGTGAACATTAGGGTATAGGAATCAGATATATGAGTTCGTTATTTATCTGGTTAGGAAAGCCCTCTCATTTTTTTTTTTCCATTATGTGACTTGTTACGGAAGATGAGAGCTTAAATAAGTTGAAATGAATTTAGTGAGTTAGGTGTCATAGATGATGTACACTTTTGAAAATACTGGCGAACATAAAAAAAGTGTCATTTCGGGACATGAAATAAGAGCTTTTTATCCCCGAGTTTTGAGAGTCGCAGTCGACAATAATATGTTTAAAAGGTTACTTTTTTATGGTGATGATGGCTGTAGTTGAATGAAGTAGCTAGGTCGTAAGGAGAAGTATGTAATTTGTTATTAACATTTTTTGTGGTTGTACCAGAAACAGTTTTACGCGCCGTCGGCTATCAGGTGATGGCTGTTATTAAAAGTGGAAACTGTCTTCGAAACTTTACACGTCGGCGAGTGTTCAACATCGGCGAGAGTTCTCGGGTTGGTGTTTCGGCCGTCTGAGAATTCATAAACCATGTGAACATCTTTAACGATTACAAACACACCGAATAATTAAGTTGGGCTCATATTACGTGTTACGCCGTATCTATAGCCACTGCCTCTCTACCTACTGCCGTATTTATAGCTGTTCGTCGTCACTGGCCCTATCTATAGCTCCCTTGCTATATTTTCGGTATTAATTCTAGTTGTTTCGACCCATACTCCCACTTTGACCCCAAACTAGCTTGTGGGAACTGGGAGAAATGCAGGATATCATGGCTGGGTACAAAATATGCGGTCGCAACCACTTTTTTTTTTAGTAGGAAGTTATAAAAATTCCCTAGATCTAGGGAAAATTAATGGATTTCTTCTGAGTCCAAGACGTGGATTGTATACACAATGCGGCCGCATACGCAATATAAGTAACTTTTAGGGGGCTATAGTGTGTAGATTAGTAACTTTTTAGGGGTTAGGTTAGTAACTTTAGGGTTATAGTGAGGTTAGGTTAGTAACGTGTAGGAGGTTATCGTGAGGTTATGGTTTGTAACTTTTAGGGGGTTATAGTGAGGTAGGTTAGAACTTATAGTGAGGTTAGGTTAGTAACTTTTAGGGGGTGTTTAGTCGAGGTTAGGTGGTTAGAATTTTTAGGGGTATGTGAGGTAAGTTTAATAACTTAGGACATATCTTATGTTAAAATATAGTTATGTTAGTTTAGAAATCAGAAAATGACGCGCGGACGCCTCATATATGTGGATCATACGGGCGGCCGACATTGGGTGGCGCCGACGTGTGAACCTGACGATCCTCACAGAATGATGACCGAAGTGTCGAGCAACACACCCAACACCCCGCTAGGAGTTAATTAGGTTAGGTTTTAGATTTGGTTCAGGCTAGGTTAGATTTGGTAGGTAGATTAAGATTTGGTTAGGGTAGGTTAGGTTATCGGGGTCAGCCCCCCGCATAGGATTAGGTAAGTTTGGTTATGTAAATTTCTCTTAAATATAGAAATTACCTAGATTTAAGGAAATTTAACCCCCCTAAACAATAACTCTTAAATTACGTGTTTCCGACGCATAATTTGTTTTCCACCGAAAAAACCCCCGCATTCCCACAGGTCCCAAAACTTGGTTTGGGGGAATGGGAGAGTATGGGAAACACTAGACTTTTACCTTATATTCTTTAGCACTTCATTCTTTCCCCCGTTTTAACTATTTATTTTACCATAATCAAATTCAAAAAGTGTATTGCGTACACTTTATATTTCGGCTATTACAATTTCTTAGTTAGCTACTGTGAGAAGAGGTTTCGTTCACGAAACCAGGCAGGCAACCGCTCCGGGGATCGAACCCGAGACCTTCCATTGCGGGCGGGACGTGCTACCGTTACACTACGGTCGCCTCTCGGTGACAACCCACACATCTCCCCCCTAAGGCCCTCCCCAGAGCCCAGTCCGGGGAATGTGGATCGCTTACCTCGATCCTACTCACTGCGCCATGTTAGAGGTACGGGGTTACCGAAAGGCAGGCCACACAGTTACTAATAAATTAAATGTTGTATTCACCGCCAGTTCACAGCCCAAATTATACAATTACCTTAAGTCGAGGAAAACCTTAAATTAGTAGTTCTAAAGGTACTGTGAAATTCCAAGGTACGTAAATTTGAACATTGAAAATTACCGAAATAAAAACAACAACTTTTGTTTGAAATATGTGAATGTTCATGGAAATTGTCGCTGATAGAATTCACGGCAAAACAACAACTTAGAAACTAGACGGACGCAGAAAAAGAAATGGTCTTTACCATTTAATTTTTGTTCATTTCTTTTTTATAAAGCATTACCATTGCCGCAGACCAGGCTGCAGCATGGTGCTGATACCCCTGCAGAGTGCTGACTGGTTGTATGCGATGGACATTTATTCAAGGTACATTAAATTAGCTTTTACTGATTATGTTTTAGCAAACAATGGGTTTAGTTGCTTTTCAATAATAAATTAGGGTAAGATTGGTTTTAGGGAACCTTCTTATGCGGCAAATATCACCCGTATGTGACTGTTATTTTATTGTTTTTTATCACGAAGATATTTTTAACCCTCAATCAGTCAGCACGTTCTTTTCCTCAAAGAGCAGTTAAAACTAACCTAACCTGAGTAACGCGTGAGTAATTTTTTTTTGCTTTAAAGTGGATGATTACGTTTATTTTTGCTCGGGCCATGAATATGTTACTTGAAAAAAAAAAAAAAAATACTGATCAACTTCTATGAGACATAAACACTTATGAAGCATTTAGCGCAGAATCCATACATCATGGCGGGTAAAGTCGTGACTTCGGGTATGTGGAACGTCCCCAGAACTGAGGCGCTGGTGGCACTGGTGTAAAATTACCAACGCTTGACCAGTAGGGAGAAAGTACCAAGTGGTGTGGTGAGAACATTGCCTTCAGAATGCAGGAAATGGTATGTATTGTGAGATTAAGATAATAATGATGGATATAGTATTCCTTTGATGCGTTTTGTTTTATAATATTTTATTTGTACAAGTGTGTTGAATGTGTCAGGCTCTTAAAAGCTATAACAAAATTTAATGGCCAATATTATTTGCCATCAGAATTTTTACATGTTTTTTTAATTCTCTCTCTCTCCTCGGCTCTCGCTCTCTCTTCTCTCTCCTGAAACTTCATGGTTTGGTGTTCTCAATGCAGAGAAGGCAAGCCAACAGCTATTAGGATTTAAGAAAGAAATTTGTTGCCCCCTCAGACTTGTCGAGCACTCATAGTTAATGTTATATACCAGATGAAGTGATACCTTTGCTTGCAAAACTATGCTGTATCGTTATAGGTAGGTAGGACTTGTGTGTTCGAATTAATAGAGAGCTTAAATGCATGTATTATCTATCATGATGACAACATTCGGTTACCAGTGAATGGCCAATTTAGGTATCTTTTTCAATCGGACACATCCTAACTACCTATAACGCCCAACAATGCTCTAAATGTAATGTTACATTTCTTGTACATTTCCTTCCAGAATCCCTTTCGGAGCTTGTTCTGTTGGGATCATTTGCCTAAGCATGTCTTCTTTCTTCCCCCTTTAGCCCACAACTGCCAGCACAACCTCTCTACATTGTGGAACTTCCTGCACCATGTCCCAACTCAATTTCGAAGTATTTTTTTTTATTGAATGCTTCCTATGTAATGTGGAGTGCTTAAAGTGAACATAGTGATCAAGAAATGTACACATCATGATGCACTTGTAAAACCTACTCCCAACAGTATGGCCTTCACCTTGGAGAAAACTGTAATACGGGATTGTTTTTCTTTTTTTTTCTCAGGTTTGGGAAGAGTGTGTAAAAGATGGAAATTGATCCGAGAAAGAGAAAGAAGAGTTCTAGAAGAGTAAGTTGAAGAGTGTTTTCACTAAATGCTACCCAAACCTTTCCAACCAAGGTGATAATATTGCTTCTACTATGATGGTATGGGGTAAGCACTAATGCTTGGCCAAATCCTACTTCCTTTCTGTGCTATAGTGGTGGTGCCAACTCCATTGGAACCTGTGTTAATAGTAACCTATGCACAAATTTCCCTTTGTGACTCTAACTTCTAAGGGAAATGCCACCTATTCACTGACAGAGATGGTTATACAAACTTCTCCGTTAATGAATGTAATCCATCTAACAGTAATGATAAATGATGCATTTTGGTGAATTTAGTTACATTCACATATACCAGAAAAGTTTACAAGCAGTATCCTCGCCTTACCGTTATTATGAATTGTGGACTGGGAGCATTTTTGGACTGACAATATGAGGGGTCACATTATATTAAACTATTAACCATAAGCCACTTATTGGTTCCTGGACCCTCGTGGCAGTAATAATTTGTCTGGATTAAAAAGATTTGCCCTAAATATGTTACTACAGTACAACTCCATTATCTGTCCTCATTCACAGACTGTGGCGGTTGCCATTATACAGTACAGTATGTCAATACATGTACTTAAAAACAGATTTTGTTGTGCGTCTGCTTTCAATATGATCAGTGTATAGAAAGTCATAATATATATTGTAGAATGATTTGAAATCTTCAGCAGGCGGCGGCTCAGTGTATGCGCCGACTTCAGATACACAACCATGACAGAGTGAATGGAGGATGCGGCAAGGGAAGCAGATGCCAGGATAGAGCAGAAGAGGCACAACATGTTGCCGTGGAGCAGACTCACTCCTAAGGCTGGGTTGCTCAGGAGAACAACACTGAAGCCCTGATCGCATCAATCATTGGAGGCATACCCCGCGGGCAAGGGTCTCCAAAGACGGCTACAAGCATATACCTCGCTCAAGGTGTCCTGTGGTGGCGCTGTATGCGATCGAGTTGCCGCCGTGCGGCAGGAGTTAACCAGTCTGCTGGCCCACTCACGTGTATGCCTAACTGACCTGAATTAAAGTGTCACACCTGTTTATATTGAGCCAGACATGAAACCAAAAGATGAAGAATGAAATAATACAAGAACACGTTCATAAATACACATACATATCGACAGAAAATGTTTTAAGACATACAAAATATGCTGTCACTAACTAGTACATTTTCCGGATTTTCAGCAGGACACCAATAGAAAATAAAGGAAGGCAGGCCCGACAAAAAAAACTTGTTCACTTCAGGAACTTGGGTGTATGTATTACTTTTACGCTTCATTCCACGCAAGGAAGCTAGAGGACAACGTTCTGTAGGCATCCTTGTTCCCGTGTTTGATGTAGTGTAGGGGGAGTTAGGGATTGTGGATGACGTGGGAGGGAGGGGTGTGTGGTGGGGGGAAAGAGGAAGAGGAGGTTGTTATAGGACGCTGTGGTGGTGAGATGGTTGTGAGCATGAAGAGGAAAAGGAGGAGGGAGAAACCTGCGAAAGGAACTTTTTTGTTTCTCTTTTTTTCCCTTCTCTTAATTCATGTCTCACACCATCTCATCTCTCACCACTAGTTTGTGGAAAAAGAGTTAGAACGACCTCGGAAAAACGTCAAAGAAGACCAAGCAACATGGAACACAAAGAAGACCAAGCAAGCAAGTCTTTGACATTTTCCGACGGTGTTCTAACTCTTTTTCACCAAACTAGTTACCAACTCATCATTTAGAGGCCTGCATGCACCAGATGAGGGACCAGCATTTTTGGAGGTTCCCGTCTCCCATGCTATCTGGCTCTGGACTTGCCACCACTGTACAAAGTGACTATATGTGTACTTCTTAACAATGGATTTGTCAGGCAAAAATGCATCTGTAGACCTGGGGGTGAGGGGGTTTAGAGGAAAGGTGGGGTGATGGGAAATTTAGGCGCAAGGAGACAAACGATCGGCAACCCTCTCCCTCAAATTCCTTTTAGTGCAGCCCTGAGCGATGTGGAGCACTGTGAGGATAACCTCCAGCACAGTGAGATGTCGATATACGACAAACCCAAGAAATTTTAACACATCAAGAGAAGGGCAAAAAATCTGAAAGACGTTCTTGTCCTAATTTTTTTTTGCAGTGACTATATATACATATATAATATATATATGATATATATATATATATATACTATATATATTATATATATATATATATATATATATAATATTTATTATTTATATATATATTATATATATATTTATTTATTTATTTATTTATTACAGTGGACAGTATTTACAGTATTACAGTATTTCCCTAGCTCATCTGCCTTATGTTAAAAGGAAAGGAGTTTATGATATTATAGAGAACAGGATGGTATGACAGCAGAGTCGGTATATGAAGGTGGATGGATAGGTACAGGAAGTAAAATAGAGGAAAGCCTGCTAAATTCGAGTGTTTGAAAGAGGTGACCAAAATATCTGGTTAATTTTTATAGTTCATAATTTTGTATGTTTTGTATGGCCTGCAAATTATTTACATGTGAAATGGATCTCGATTACAAAATCTTTCAATCTTCATTCATACGTTCTCATGGCTGTGCCACCATGTAAATCCAATGCGGAATTTTTTTGTGTTAATAAAAATAAAACGAAGTCAAAGTGGATTGTGGTTCCTTCATCATATTTACTGGATAACGACAAACTATTTTGGCTTGACTTAGAGCATATTGCATATTATGTAATGTTTATGGGTGTTGAACAGTCCATGGCCCGTACCGAGAGTCATGATAAAGGTTAGCGACGACCTTCGTTGACGGAGGGTACCAAAAAAGGTTTTTGGGGAACGAAACACGACGTAGGTCGCAAAAAAGAAGGGTCACCTGTGTCTTTGACGCCCGGGTCGTCCTGCTCTTCTAACGAAAAAATATCCCTTTTATGGTACCCTTCCTGTAAAGAAGGTTTTTCGCTCGCCCTTCACTGACTCGGTCGGCCCAATCAGTCTTTAGCGCAAATGGCTGTGCAACACCTCAAAAAACTTACTATATTTCAATATCTTAAAAAGGGGGGGAACCGAAAATATTCCTAAATCATTAATTAAAGGGCAAATGGTCAATCCCTACGGCGGGCCGTTGGGAGCCCCCCGCCGGTGACCCTCTGAGAAAATCCCCAGGGGGCCCCTACGTGTCCCTTTCCGTCGGGCCGCCGGAAAAGACATACGGAGGGCCTCCGACCCCCCTCCGTCTTTGGGTTGCGGGTTTTTTTGGGTGTTTGTTTGTTTGTTTAGAGATTTCTCGACCATTGATCTTTCCCTCGGGGTTTGGTTGGCCGAAGCCACCACCCCCGGGGGGGGGGTCATAAACCCCCCGGGTAAAAACCCGTCCCATTCCGTTGGGTGGACGGGGGGGGCGGGTTTTTTAAAAAAGATCCCCACTTTCTTCGCTCCGCCCCGGGGATCGAACCCCCGGACTTCCGGTTGTGACCGGGCGTGTAAAAAACCCACACTAGGGGCCACCTTAATATCAAATCCTTAAATGGGCGAGGACTGCTCGGTCCCTTTTTTGAACACTGACTAATTGGTATTTTTTTACACTAGGACCCAAATGCTTACAAAATTGGGTGTGTGGTTTTGGGCAATTGGGCGGGCGGGGGCCGCCCGCCACAGGTTTCGGTGGCCACAGGTAACAGTGGCGGCGGCCGCCCACCCGTCCGCCCGCCACGCGATTTTGGGCTCTGCCACGCCCTGCTGGGATGAAATTATTACCCTAACCTAACCGAACCTAACCTTCTAACGGGAGGAGCTCCGTCCCCTTCGACCCCCTGACGGGAATATTAAATTAACCTAACCGAAACTTAACCTAACCGGTGCGCAGTTTTCGTCCACTATAACTCATTTAGCCCACACGAACGCGTCTTCTTCATCTGTTGCTGCAGTTCTCTTCTAACAATCACCTCCTCCCTTTTCATCACCAGTAGCTACGTACAAATCTCCGCGCCTCTCGCTGTCATCGCTTCATCTTTGTTTGTTATTGTTGGGTGAAGCGGTTGGCCCAACCGTGTGCTAGATGTGTTGTCAGTGTTCGACGAACAGGTCCAACCAAATGCTCGTTTGGTTCGACGAAACGCCTCGTGTGATACCCGCTTGAGTGGTGTGTGATTTTTTTTAAAACCTATTGCGACCATGACACCAGCCCCAGACCCAGACCGACTTCTCTGTCGACAAAGTGCCGAAAAAACCTCAGTGTGAACCAGCCTTTAGGTTTGGTTAGGTTAGATTTAGGTTGTTAAAGTTTGATTTAGGTTATGTTAGGCTTAAGGCTGATTCACACTGGCGTTTTTTCGTCATTTTTATCTGACGAGAAGGGGTCTGGGTCTGGGGCTGGTGTCATGATCGCAATAATTTAAAAAAAAAAAATCACACACCGATCGCTCGGTCTTTATCTACCGACTTGACGAGAATTTCGCGCGCCAAATTCAAATAAACGCAGAAGCCAGCACCACCCTCTCCCAAATTATCCGAATTATTGGTATAATTTCGGTATTGGGCACTAAAAACTAACAAATTTAACTTACATCATCGTGCAGATCTTTTCATCTTTAAGTTGAATCCAAATTTCCCATGCCAATGGCGATACATATAATACCGAAAATTTTCCATTTTAGCTAGCCATAAACGGTTGTTAGTTTAAGTCAGATTATGTTAGGTTAGACGTGGGGTTTGATTTAGTAGATGATATCAAGGAAAAAATGAAACTAAATCAATACTACTTCATAATAGGTAAAGTGCGCGAAAACTTATTTATCGCGCGCCAAATACACACAAGCCAGCCTCTAGCCCCTAGCGCGACGTGACCCCTGACCCTGCTGCCCCTGGTACAAGAACGTCCCGGAAATCATTGAACAATTGCTGCTGCAGTGTCCACGCTTCCACGCCCACCGTTAATTACTACACGCTAAATCCTCGCCCTGAACGTCACCACCTTGACATGCCCACCCACTGCTGAAGCGACAGGTGTCCATCCTTCACAACTTGTCATCCACCTCACCTGTGCCTTCCTGAAGACAGGTTCCGCTGCCACGTTTGTGATAGCATCATAGGACATCATCAGAGTTCCTTGGAATCCTCGCAGCCCTGAACAACACCAAGAAGTGTAGAGAAAGACGTGCAACAATGTCTACAGAGATAAGTGCAGCAATGACAGCTTTCTACAGAGTGGTCTGGCCACGGGGCCCAGAATTTTTTTTTTTTGGAAACAATAATGCAGCACAGGCATAAAGCGATACTAAAAGCAAAAAGATCACAAGAAGAAGAAGAAGATTTGTCTCCCGAAACGAATTGCGTGTGAACGTAATCCGTAATCTCCGCACTGGGCCCGCAGAGACCGACTTCTCGTCAGATAAAAATGCCGAAAAACGCCAGTGTGGAATCAGCCTTTATGGGAAGGTTTAAAAAAAACGTATTTGATGGTTGCGCCTGGGTGCCTACCCCGCCAACTCCTGCGGAATATTTACACATCTAAACTTGTCAGAAAACCAAGGTTAAATATTAGCACAGATGCCGCTCAGCAGGTCAAGCAAGGGTTTACCTCACTTTTGCCTGCTTCCAGCGCGGTGCAAAACACACGTGGTAGTGGTAAACAGTAGTAAATGGCGCCTCTTTCCAGGGTTTTTTTGGTGTCTGTAATGTTGTCAAGCTCGGCTTCGCGGTCTTGCCTTGTTTGGGTTTTTGGCGCCAAAATTGTTTAGGGGTGGGAGGATTCCAGGATGGATCCTATGAGCCCCAGTGATGTCCACAGGCGCGGCACACTGACCCGTCTTCTTCAGGAAGGCACAGGTGAGGGGTGGGACGCCAGCAGCAGGTGGGCCAAGGTGGTGTGGTGACGTTCAGGGCCCAGTTGAGAGTGTGTAGCACTAACACACACACGGGGGGCGTGGACACTGCAGCAGCAAGGTGTTCAAGAGTCTCCGGGGGCGGGAGGCTCCTGCCCCAGGGCCACTGAGGCTCAGGCGCTCAGCAGGAGTCAGGGCACAGAACAGACACTTCACGTCAGACACAGACACTACAGACAAGGCAGTTGTTGTTGTTGAAAAGGCAGTGATGTCGAAGTCGACGATATTCGCCCGGTGTACAGCCGTGAAGTAATCACAGTCCGAGAGTTGATTAGTCCCTTTCCCCAGGAAGGCACAGGTGAGGCGGATGACGGTGGGGCGTTGTGATGGGGGTTTGGGCGGCCCGCGGCGGCCAGCCAGGGTGGGCAGGTCAAAGGTTGTGACCTTTCAGGGCGATGAGTTACCAGTAGAACTAGAAGGGTTTTCGGTGGGAGTGGAAGCGAGGACTGTGGACACAGCAAACAGGAAGGTGCTTACGCTCGTGGACGTGACTTATCAGTCGTCACGTGAGGGCAGGGCCGCAGGGATGTGAACTTGTGTAGCCCACATTATCGTACCGAGCCACCAAAATTATCGTATTTTCAGATAGATAATTATCGTAGGTACAACTTATAAATATGTAGGTAAAATAATATATAGTCATTAAATTACTTTATACATCATTGATTTCAGCATTCCACATATAAAAATATTTCCTCTTTTCACCAAAATATATATATATCCAATCATGACACAGAAAGAACTCTTAGATCTCTACCAGCCAGTGGCGTACCCAGAAAATGTAAAAGGGGGAGGCCAAAAAAAAAAAATATATATATATATATAATATATATATATATATATAATATATATATATATATTATATATATATATATATATTATATATATTATATATATATATATATTATATAATAGCTATATATATTTATTTATTTGTAGTATCTATGTTTTTTATTATTATTTATTTCTTGCAAAGGGGGGGCCATGGCCGCATGGCACCCCCCCCTCGGTACGCCACTGAACTCTACGTAGCTATAGGTAGGTAGTAAGTACCATCCTCAAAAGAAAATAGGAATTCCTGTTTTTTTTATCCCTGTGTCAGCTGGCGCTTATAATTATAGTGTGTCAGTTGTCATCGACTTATCATATCATCTGTATCATATCACTGCACAAGTGGCACATGCCAAAACTACAGTGATAAAGTGCTTCTAGGTAGGAGACTGCTAGGCTAGGAGATTAATAAGATTCTAATTTAATTATAGCGCGTTTTCGCGACGTTCACCGCCCTGCTGGTCCAGTCCAGTACGGACAGTGGCGTCACCAGGAAAAAAAATTTGGGGGGCTTTAGCCCCGGGGTGGTGATGAGCGAGCGCAGCGAGCCTATCCAGCTGGGGGTCGGGGGGTAATTTTGAAAATTAATCAGTTCCAGGGTAATTTTGAGGCCCAAAAAGAGAAGAAAGTGGAATTAGCTTTAATTACATGACACATAAATTAATAGAGTTATACCATGCATCATACCATATTAACTAATTTCTAATTTGAAGAAAATTTTTATTCTGTTTATAAAAAATAAAATTGCCATTTTTTCCTCTCCACTAACAAACACACAGGAATTGCACAATGTATGTTTTTGGTTTGTTTCTCATAAGGTTTATCTTGATAATGAAAAAAATATAAATATTAAACTTACAATATATTCAAGGTATTTCCCTTATTGCACAAAAACAGGTAGGCTACATGGATACTGAGTTAAACAGAATAAAGTACATGATCATGATAAAGTAACTAAAAGCCTGATTTAACCTGCCTCCCACTGCCTACCCTGCACCCACTGCCTTAACTGCATACCCTGTGTTACCTGCCTCCCGTCCTGTGTTACCCTGCCTCTCACGCCTTACCCTGGCTCCCACTGCCTTAACCTGCCTTCCCATCCTGTGCTAACCTGCCTCCCGTCCTGTGTTACCCTGCCACCCACTGCCTTACCCTGGCTCCCACTGCCTTAATCTGCCTCCCGTCCTGTAGTGAGGCAGCTTAGCACCGATTCAAAGGGATGGGGACATGCCGGATAAAGCACCCAAATTTTGATCAGGCAATCTTCAGGGTCCCAGCTCTGATTCTATAACCGCGCGCCAAGCGATACGAACCACTCTTATGCTTCTACGATACATTTTTGTAATGT
>JACEEZ010025993.1:317500-335923 GCA_016584305.1 Chionoecetes opilio
GGGAAGAAGTGAACCAAGAGACCTTAATAAGGGGACGTGTCTTTAAGAACTTCATCACCTTCATTGTTAACACTCCCCAAATGGCGTGCGTTGTTAGTGGTGAGTGTGTCTGTTGTGGGGGGTGGAGGGCTGTGAGGGTGTTGAGCAGTGGTGGGATTAAAAAATTTTAAGAACAGGTTCTCTCACTAAGGTCTCACAACAACTGGTTTCTCACTACCACAGTCATTTTCGTCATGTCACCCTGCCTCTTCACTTTTGTCTATTTGACCCCCCCCATCAGCACTACAATGCTGCCCAATAACTACACGGCTGATCGAATGCATGGGAACATGGACTTTTTTTGTGTCTCGGTCCTATGCCTATATATGGCATTTTTTATAGATTCAAACGGTTATCAAAGTGATCTTGACATATTAAGATCACCTTTCCTTATGTCGTGAGGCTGACTACAGAAAATAATAATTTTACAATCTCAAAAAAAAAAAATCCTACCAGAAATGGAGAAGTAAACAAAACGTTCGAATCAGTGATGCCACATTCCCCTTTTCCCTTCCCACTGAGACTCAGTGTTACCAACTCCAAATAACTTGGGAATATACTAATGTTTCGTCTGAACCCGTGTTTGGCTCCCCCCGACATCAATCTGGTTTTAGTGGTGGTTTTTTGACTATCAAATGCCAGTAACAGTTCTATGAGGGTCTACCAAAATAAGTTATAAGTAAAAGGTGTCCATGGGGAAAAAAGATTGAGAACCCTTGATTTAAGCTAACAACCGGTTCTCGGGATTAATGAAATTCCAAGAACAGGTTCTTACGAACCGATGCGAACCGACTGAATCCCATTACTGTGTGTGAGGGTGTGGAGGGTGTGTTTAGTCCGTCTGCTGTCCTGTGTCGCCCCTCGCCTCGCCGCCACCCCAGCAAACACTACGTAAACCTTACGTTTTGAGAAGGTAGCGTTTGGTGACGTTAGGAAAATTCGTAATATATACGTAAATCATACGTTCACTCTTGAATTGTTTATGTTGTATTTAGGTAGTGTTTGGTTACGTCGCTACGATACGTTTTCAACGTAATTAATACGATATCTAATACGTGTTTCTTCTACTAATATAGTACGTAGTGGTTTTACGTTTTTAATTACGTATTTATAACATCATGATGTAACGTGATATTAGAGGATTCAAAAAGTTATATATACATAATGAATACGTGGATACATATGTTAAAGATACGTAAGTATAACGTTTTAATTTGACATAAACCGTTTTTCCACGTGAATTATAATCGTCGTTATGGTGAAAATCAGGTGACTTATATCAGTAGATCTATAGACACGAAATAACCTACAAAACTACGTAGAACATTCACGTGACAAAATCACCTTTTTAAACACGTTTATAGCACCTTTAATTATTTTTTTAATTTACGATTTTGTGACGGAAAACTATTTTACATTCAAAATACGAGTGCTTGATGAGAATTTAATTTTAAGTAATAGTAAATTTCAGGCGGGGCCTAAGGTTATAATTTTTATTTTTAAAAAAAAACTAGGGAAATGATTTAAAAAAACGGGATCATTAGAAAATCCTCTTTCCCAAGACTAATGTACCTCAAAAACGGGGGGATATAGAATTTTTTGGGGGGCGGGGGTTTTTCACAAATTGTTTAATTTTTAAACTAAAATTTTCCAACTCAAGAGGGTTACAAAAAGTTTAGAAAGGGTTTTTGGGAAAAAGGGGATTTTTTGGGGCTACCCGGTTGCCGTTAGGATTCCAAACTTTTCTCGCTTTGGCACGCGGACCATTTGGGGTTTTTTAAAGGGGTTAGTTGAAAAAATCCCCCTTTCCGCTTGGGCCCAAAACAAAAAAAACCAAAATAAAATTTTAGTTTTTGAAAGAACGGGGAAGTTAAAATAAATTACCAATTACTCATGCTGAAGGGTTTGTATGGGGGTGTGGTAGTGGCGTTTTTTTGGTTTCCACCGATAACCCCCCAATACAAAAAGGGCCCTCCCAAAAACGGGTTTAATTAATTTATTTTTTCCCTTCCTTTCCCCCTTTTTTTTAAGGTTTTAGGTTTATTCAATGATAGTGGTATGGTAGAAGTAAAAAATTAAAACCGTAAAAATTTTTCCGGTTTTTAGGGGTTTGAAAACGTTTTTGGGGAAAAAACGGGGCTTTATTTTTAGTTTTTTGGCCGTATGTTTCCCTATGAACTCTGCCCTTAAGGGGTTAGAAAAGGGGGGGAAAAAAATAGGATGAGGAAAAAGGGGGGGGAAAAAAATACTTTTCTTATAGATTTGGTTTATTTTGGCGGGGAGGTTTTTGGGGGCAGAGTTAAAATAAAAGGGGTTTAAAAATTTTAAATGTTTTGGGGGTTTTTCACTATATAGGTTTTGAAAAAAAATTTTATTTTTATGCTTCTTTTTTGTCAATTTTGGGGTCTTAAAAAAATTAAAAAAAAAAAAGGGGGGAACAGGATGGAAAGGGGGGGGGGGAATTAGATTTTTTTTTGAGATTTTTTAAAACCAAGGAGGGGTAACCTTGGAGGTAAAATTTTTTTAGAAAACTATATCTGGCGGGGCTTGTTTTATTTTCCCCCCCACTATGCCCCCCCTGGGTGCCCGGCCCCTCCCAAATATCCGTAAAATCCCCACTTCCTTTTAAAAATGGGGAAATTTTAAAGCAAAGGGCCCCCAATTTTTTATGCTCCGGAAGGTTGTGGAAATGTGCCCCGGGGGTGTGAAGTAGATACAGAAACTTTGGGGATGAGCAAATGGGTTTAAAGGTGAGGACTTTTAAAAAGGCATACAAACGTTTTTGAAGCGTGCAAAGGGTTCCCAAAAGTTGTAAAAGGTTTAGTTATTAAAATACGTTGTTAGGACCCCCCGGGGGCTACTTTCAAGAGGCTTATTTTCCCTTGTCTGCACGCCTGCGATTTCCCAACACTGTTTGGCAATTTTTTGGCATTCTGCGGGCACAGGATGACGTATTAAAGACGTTGAGCTGCAAAACCAGCACCCCTTGGGCTGTAGAGCACGCAATATCATAAAAATCTCATAAATTTATATTGATGTTTTTGACTCAAGAACTGAACAGGGCAAGTATAAAAATAAAATTTGGGCCCATATTACAATGCCCTGCTCTGTGAGTTTGTTTTGAGGTGATGAGCCGAGTGGCGAACGATGGATTGACCATGACCACCACAGGCTCCGCGACAACAAGGGATTTTTCCTCCCCTCCTCTTCTCTTACCCTTTTTCTTCCCCCTCCTCAAATTTTTCCCCCTCCTTTATCACACTAACACTACACTACTACTACACTACTCTACTACCCCCTACTACTACACTACTATTACTGGTAATACTATAGCCGTCTTTTTTTCGCCAACATCGTCTTTGGGACGAAGACCGTTTTTTTTCGCAATTTGAGAAACTGCAACTCCGAAATGCCCGTGGTCGCGGAGTTTTAACTCACAATTTTGGGGAAAAATTGGTCAACTTGAAAAAAAAATATGGCTTATTTTCCCCTGTACTTAAAAAAAAAAATAATATTAAAACGATTTTCTTTTATATGTAATTTTATGAAGCCTGATTCTGAAAACTTGTAAAACCAAATAACCCGTAGGTTTAGTTGAGAGGCGAGGGAAAAGCTACTCTATGAAAATTTTTAAAAGTCAATAACGAAAATTTAGAATTATCTTACCCAGGCAGTCATATTTTCCTGTTTTTTATTGGTATCAAACAGATAAAAGCCTAGAAGTCATGAGTCGACGCGAAGTGGGAAATTTTTTTTTCAATCTCCCCGCCACAATCTCCCCGCCCCCCCACCCCCCCCGCGGCACGTCGCCCCCACAATTTAACCTACCCTTGTCGCAGCAAAAAGCCATTTCGGGATTTCTTTTTTCTTCGTTTTTCCAAGGCATTGCTTATTGTATTTTAAAAAGCGTTTGCCAGACGCAGCAGTACGTCTTAGAAAACAGTGTGAAACACACCCCAAAATTTTTCATGCCACAAAATACTTAAAAAATTAAGCTTGCTACCGAGGCGATAATTTGCATTTAAAATTTTATTATAGAACGTTTCCCCGTAAAAATTTATCCCTATAATAGGGAAAAAACAGAAAACTATATTTTTTTTGGGATTCAGATGCGGGGCTCAAAGTTTATCGCGAAATTTAAATTTTTGAAAAATATTTGTCGGGAGCCAAAACACATAGACCAACCTTTGAGTTAAAAATGCCGCGACCACGGGATTTTTCGAGTTTTGTTTTTCTTAAATTGAAAACGGGTTGGTTTTTCCCCCGACAAAAACACAAAAAAAACTTGGTGGGGCCGAAATAATAATCAGTCCAAACATTGCAAACAATATCACAAAGCATATAAAAAACATTTCACAAGTGTTATTGGAGTGGTCTTGTAATCCAAAACGGGCGGGGCGTAAAAACCGGGTTTTATGCGCTACTAAAAACAAAGAAAAAAAGGGAAATCAAAGAGGCCCGAGGCCTAACCTTTGGGAGCTCCTTAAGGAGCTGTTTTGTACTCCTATCAAAATAACCAAATGCTATAGAAAAGTTGGGAAGGGGGAGGAAAGGAACTAGGGGGTAGAGGGGGAGGGGGAGGAAGAAGGGGGGAGCTTTTGGGGTGGAGATAAATTTGTTTATAAACACAGCTGAAGCGTGGGAAACCCTTTTGATTGCTGAACTTTTTGAGAAAAACTATGTGATTTTGCTGGCGAGGGGGTGTGACTATTGTACCGCTCCCGCCAAACACTATCGAAGCCCCTAGTGAACCGTAGCGCCACTCCCCCATCTCTCCAGAATCCCCGCGACTTTCCGGTTTTACAAATAGAGGAAAATTTGTTTAAGCTAAACACCGGCCCTTTAAAATCTCTCTGAAGTCTGCCCGGGCGTCCACACAAATTCGTATTAGTTTTGTATTTTTGTACGTAAAAGTTAAAAACCCCTACCTTTTTACCAAGATTTAAAAGACTACCAGGGTTAAAATGCGCGCGCTTAGTGACGTCAATGCAGTACCCTCGGGAAAAAGGGGAAAACTTGTGGGAATATATCTAATGTTTCGTTCTTGAAACCGTGTTGGTCTCCACCCGACATCAAATCTGGTTGTAGTGGTGGTTTTTTTGAACTATCAAAGCCAGTAACGATTATATGAGGGTTCTACCAAAATAAGTTATAAGTAAAAAGGCTGTTGTTTGTTTTTCGTCCATGAGGGAAAAAAGCTTGAGAACCCTTGATTTTAAGCTAACAACCGGGGTTCTCGGGATTAATGAAATTCCAATATTACAGGTTTTTTTTTCTTTTTTTTATCGAAACCGATGCGAACCGACTGCTGAATCCCATTACTTGCTTGTTGTGAGGGTGGTTTTTTTTTGTGGTTTTGTTGGAGGGTGTGTGTTGGTTTACGCAGTTCGCGTCCCTGTTGTCGCCCCTAGCCTCGCCGCAACCCCAGCAAAACACTACGGTAAACCTACGTTTTTTGAGAAGGGTAGCGTTTGGTAGGGACGTAGGGAAAATTCGTAATTAATATATACGTCAACAACGTTCACTCCTTGATTGGTTTATGTTGTATTTAGGTAGTGTTTGGGTAGTTCGCCGCTTGACGATACGTTTTTTCAACGTAATGAATCGATATCTAATACGTGTTTCTTCTACTAAATAAGTACGTAGTGTTTTTTACGTTTTCAATTACGTATTTATAACATCATGAGTGTAACGTGATATTAGAGGATTCAAACAACAAAGTTATCTTTTAACATAATGGAATACGTGGATACATATGTTAAAGATACGTAAGTATACGTTTAATTTGACATAAACGTTTATCCACGTGAATATAATCGTCGTTATGGTGAAAATCAGGTGACTTTATATCAGTAGATCTATAGGACACGAAAATAAACCGTTACAAACTACGTAGACATTCACGTGACAAAATAACATTTATAGCCCACGTTTATAGACCTTAATTATTTTTTTTAATTTACGATTTTGTGACGGAAAACCCTAAAAATACATATGGTTAATTCAAAATACGGTTTTTGCTTGGAGAAGAATTTAATTTGAAAGTAAATAGTAAGATTTCAGGCAGGGGCCTCTCCTCAAGGTTATTATTATGCATGTTACTGTTTCTTAATTATAGTCTATGGTAGAAGCGTTTTATATTTGGTTCATATTAGAGAAAAGTAATTATTTATACGGTGTAAGTCTAGTAAATCAAATTTTGTATTATTTGTTATGCTTATTATCTAATTCAAAGGTTATGATTTTCAACACTTTTTAAACGGTAAACTTAAAATATATTCAAAACTTTAATTAATAAAAAAGTCAATACATGATCGATAATTAATGGGATAGTGGGACTACTTAGATTTTATTTTTGTAGGATTCAAAAATATATTGAAGGAAGTATGTATTTTGCACATTCGACAACGAGGGATCATTAAGTAAAAGCTAACCTACTTTGTGTGCAAAAGACCATAATGATTTCACCTCATAAACAGGGCGGGGGGGCACTAGTTGAGGAATCTTTTAATGGGGGCTTGGTGCACGTTTT
Organism: Chionoecetes opilio; assembly: GCA_016584305.1. Classification (NCBI taxonomy): domain Eukaryota; kingdom Metazoa; phylum Arthropoda; class Malacostraca; order Decapoda; family Majidae; genus Chionoecetes; species Chionoecetes opilio. Next base: position 324,072 of record JACEEZ010025993.1, read on the forward strand.
TGCACAAATTACCGCCTTGGATAATTATTTACAACAACCTATACATCTTACAACCGAAGGAGCTGTATAGCAAGAAAGTTGCAGAAGGTAGGCTAATATATGGTACGTACCAGGAAGTAGTTGTGTGTGGCAATGTGATCGCTGAAGGTAAGTAGTAACGTAGCATAGCAGAAACGTATGGGGATGTAGCCAAATAGGTTGTGAAAGGTGGGATGGAACTTGTTTTTTTTTTTAAAAAAGGGCAAGTAAGTAAAAACGTTTTTTTGAAGCGATGCAAATGGTTCCCAAAAGTTGTAGAGAGGAAAAGTTGCAGTTTAGTAGTTGATAATTACGTTGTTAGGACGCACCTGGGGGCTACATTCAGATGGTAGGAGGGCTACTTCACCTGTTCTGCACGACCTAGCGACTTCCAACAGCTGTTATGGGCAACTTTGCATTTGCAGGCACAGCAGTGATACGTTATTTAAAGACCCGTTGAGCTGTCAAAAAACCAAGCAACGCCTCAGGCGTGTTAGAGCACGCAATATACATAAAAAACTCATAAATTGAGCTAGTATGATGTTTTCTGACTCAAGAACTGTCCTGGAACAGGGCAAGGTATACAAAATGAAAATTAGGCCATATACAATGCAATCCCGCCTCGTGATGAGTTTGTTTATGAGGTGATGAGCCGACAGTGGCGAACGAGGCATCTGACATGACGGACTCACCACACGCTCCGCGACAGAGACAGACAAGGTATTTTCTCCTCATCTTCCTTTCTCTTACCTTATTCTCCCTCTTCCTCTACCTAATGCCTCCCCTCCTTCATCAACCACTACCTTTAACTTTAAAAACTTTTACTACTACTTTAATTTTCACTACTACTACTACTACACTTATACCACTACTATTACTGCTGATATACTACTATAGCCGTGCTTTTGTCGTCCAAGATTCGTCTGGTACGAGACCGTTTTTCTCGCAATTAGAAGAGGGAACTGCAACTCGAAAAATGGCCAGTGGGGTCGCTGGGAGTTTTAATCACAATTTGGTGAAAAAAGTTGGTCAACTTGAAAGAAACAAATATGGCTCTTTTATTCCACTGTACTAAAAACACACAAGCTAAATCTTAGAACGATTTTCTTCTATAGGTATATTGTATAGAAGCTGTATTCTGTATAAAACATTGTATATAACCAAATAACCAAGTAGGTTATAGTTGAGGAGGGGCGAGGGGTAAATGCTCTCTATGATATTATATAGTCAATAACGAATATTTAGAGTTTATATCATACTAGGCCTGCCATAGTTTATTTATATTGTGTATCAATCATATTAGAAAGCCTAGAGAAGGCAATGAGTACGACGGTTGAAGTTGTGTGAGGTGGCAATTGTTTTGATTCAAATATCCCGCGCCACAATCTCACCGCCACCACTCCCGCCGCGGCACCGTCTCGCCCCACAATTTTATTAACTACATGGTTTCGCAGCAACAAGCCGATTTTCGGCATTCTTTATTCTGCGTTTTTCAAGGCAATTGCTTATTGTATTTTAACAAAGCGTTTGCCAGACGCAGCAGTACTGTCTTAGAAACAACATGTGTGAAACACACCCAAATTTTACATCCACAATATACATGTAAAAAAATATATTAAAGCGTTGCTACTCGAGAGCGACGTAATTTGCATTAAATTGTCTATTAATAGAACGTTTCCAACGTAATGATGAATGTCATCCATCTAATTTAGTTAGAACACAGAGTAAAGAACTATATTATTTTTTGGTATTCAGAGCGGTGCAATCCCCAATGTTAGCGCGCGAAATTAATTTATGTGAAAAAATATTAGTCGCGGAGCACAAAACACAGTAGACCAACCTTTGAGTTTTAAAAACTGCCAGCGACCACTGGCATTTCTCGAAGTTTCAGTTCGCTCTAATTGGAAAACGGATATTGGTTTCTTCTGCGACAACAACACAACAAGGCTTGGTAGGGGCCGAAAAATAATAATCAGTCCAAAACATTTCAAAACCAAATATCACAAAGCAGAGCAGTTATAACAAACATTTCAGAAGTGTTATGGGAGTGGTCTTCGTTAATCCAAGACGGTGCTGGGACGATAAAAACACGGCTATTCTGCCGCTACATAAGAACATAAGGAAAAATAAGGAAGCTACAAGAGGCCACGAGGCCCCTACACGTGGGTTAGCTCCTGTAAAGGAGCTAGTTATAGTAGTTTCCTACTACAACGTACTACCCAACTGCTAATAAGAAAAGGTTAGGGGAAGAGGAGGCAGGAGAAGGAGGAAGCTAGGAGGGGAGGTAGAGGAGGAGGAGGGGAAAAGAAAAGTCCTTTGAAGAAGGGTGGAGGCATTTGGTGTAGTGATGAGATAATTTGTTTATAAACACAGCTGAGAGCGGGGGAAGCCTTGGATTGGCTTGAAACTTTTGAGGAAAGACTAGGTGATCGCTGGGAGGTGTGACGTGATTGTACTCGCCTCAGCCAATAGCTATCGAAGCCCATTTTAGTGACAACCTAGCGCCACTCCCATTTATCTCGTACCAGAATCCCGCGACTTCCGGGTTGTACAAAAATAGAGGAAGTTAATTAAGCTAAAACACCGCCCCCGCACCTTTAACGCTCTCTGAATGTCTGCCCTGGGCGTCCACACAAATTCGTATTAGTTAGTATTTTGCTACGTAAAAAGTTACAAAACCGTACCTTTATACCAAGATTAATAACTACCAGGTTTTTAACCTGCGCGCAGCTTAGTGACGTCAATGCAGTTACCTCGAGAAGAAAAAAACGACGATTTTTTATCGTGGGACTATTTCTAAATCTGCCCCGAGTCTCATCGCTGCAGGGTCGTCATCGGGGAACCCCTAGGAAGCTGCGCACGCGGGGACGGGCTATAGTTAATCAATCAGGGGGGCCTGCCCGGGAGGGGAGGGGGGGGAGGGGGAGGATGGGGGGTCTCGTCTCCAGGGCCCATACTTATAAAGATTTAGGATTCGTCTTAGACTCGCTCGAGTCTTAAATATGGCGGCCGCCGTTCCTAAATCATTTCGAGCGAATCCTAAATCGCTAAGACTCGTCCTAATTCGAGGTTTGGCTAGGACAGAGTTTGAGGGTCCCCCTAGCGAGCAGGGGGCGGCGGTCCTACTAAGACTCGTCTAAGGACCCGTATGTAACATGGAGTGTCCACCCAACTTGAGGAGAATGTCGTGATAGGATAGAGATGTACTGGACGAACCTGTGATAAATAACTAAATCAAAGGTTACCGCTTGGACGAGAGGGATTATATATGTGGACAGAATAGTGGGAGATTAATATAAAAAGCAACACTAAAAAATACGGCCATCAGTGCATGGACAAGTAACGGAGTGTGGTATTATTCACTCTTGAGGTAGTCATGCTTTCTCCGCCTGATATCATGTATTCGTGATACAGATTGAAGTGCATCCCCACCAAACTGTTGATGACGAAATGGTAGCATGTGAGAACTCAAAAGCGATTTAGAGTCAGGTCATGATAAATAAAAAAAATTAAAATGGAATAAGGCGTGATTTATTAAAGCCATGGAACAAATCCATATTAACTCTTATTTCTCTTCCCACTGCCCGAAAGTCTTGATAATTTTTCTTATTTGTTCTTGATACAGAGGTGAATTACCAAACCCACCAACTCTAACCTTAACTTAACAGTTTTTTGGTTGAAAGAACTAGATTCAGGTAGTATATGTTATTAGCATTATTATTCAATTTTTTTTTTTTGCGCTCTCATGGGAAGGAAATTGGGTTTAAAAGACCCAGAATGAAGAAATCTACACTATGAAAAGGTTAGAATTGTCAGGTCGAGGAGACCTTTAAACCAACGGTAAATATTCCGCAGGGAGTTGGCGGTGTGTTGGCGGGTGGCAAACCACCCGGACAATCGCGCACCATCAAATTTGTTTTTTTTTTAATTTTGTAACCTAAAAACTCAACATAACCTTATCCAAATTCTACCCTAAGCTTAAACTAACCTTAAACCCAAACCTTAACAAAACCTTAAATCTAACCTAACTAAACCTCAGCAATTTGGTAATAATGGACCGATTGAAATGCGCCCTCGGTCGGTTTCAGGGACACCGACTATTTTTCTGGTCTCAATAGGTGCATTTTCTAATGGAGATAGTTTTATTTGCGCAAACCCAACGTTTAAAAAAAAAAAAAATCATCACGAAATTAAATTTTTGATACGTTCCATTTTAAAACACTGATCTCCATCAGAAGAAAAAAGCACCTTAAAACTTGGCCGGGCCGGGAGAAAGAAATTATCGGGTCGTATAGGTATAATGAAACCTAACCTAACATTTTAGGTTTTTAAGGAAAACCCCAAACAACCTGGAAATCTTAAAAAAAAAAGGTCTCCACGCTAAGCGACACAAATGTTGGCTCTACGTATTATACTTACTGTCTTTTTAAGACATCTGTTTATATTTTAAGAGTGCCGATCCTTACTTTGTCTACATGGCGATATTAAATTTCAGGATCCATAATGTTATATTATGTAGTTTTGGTTTTGCGGGTCCGGAATATGCCAGTAGAAGATGCTCGTAGCGAAACGCAGTGTGACGAACGCGCATATTTTTGCCACCACTACAGCATCTATTGGTAGCAAATACCAAAAGATGCCGGAAAAAGAAAAAGTGGTCTGTGTGACACGGCCTTTGGTTTAGGTTAGGGCAGGTTAGGTTAGGTTAGTTTACGTTATAGGTAGGTTAGTGCACAGCCACAAGGGGCCCTCAAAGAGGCGGTGTAGGTTAGGTCTTGTAGAGTTTAGTTTGTCATTTTTTAGAATAGAAGGCTCAATCTCCTATCTTCTTCTTATGGCCCAACAAGCTTGGGGGACATGGTGGAAAACCTGGAGGGTTTTGGGTGGGGGAGCAACACATAAGGGAAAAATATGGCCCCCCCCCCCCCCCCCCCCCCCAAAAAAAAATCCTTAAACTAGGGAAATTTTCCTAAGTTCATTGCCTTTATCGGGGAAAGGAAATATTTCCCTTATATGTTTGCTCCCCCCACAAAAGGAGCACAATCATAAGGGAAATATGAGCCCCCACAAAAAAATCCCTTAAACTAGGGAAAAAATTCCTAGTAATCGACTTAATCGGGGGTAATAATTTTCCCGACCCGGATAAAGTCATGAAACTAGGGAAATCCCTAGTTTAAGGATTTTTTTTGGGGGGCCATATGTTCCCTTATGGTGCGCTCCCCAACCCAAAAACTCCGGGTTTCCCACCATGTCACCAAGCTGTTGGCTATAAGAAGAAGATAGAGGGTGTGGAGCCTTTGTTCTTAGATTACCCCTAACCTAACCAAAAAGTATATACTAACCAACTTATAGGTTTCATTTAAAACCTATAAGACTCTGAACAAATCTTTCCCGGCAAAGTTTTTAGGGCTTGTTCTGATGGAGTGATAGGGTTTTTAATGGAAATGGTACCAGAATATTTCGGTGATAATTTTTTGTTTGTTTTGAAACTGGGTTTGGTTTTTGCGCAAAATAAAACTATCTCGGTAACAATGGGCGACGAGTTTCGCGGTCGTTTTTACGAGACACCGATATTTTCTTGCCTACAATAGTTCTTGCTCTAACGGAGATAGTCTTTATTTTTGCGCAAAACAAAAAAAAAAAAAAAAACAAAAAAAAAAAACAAAAACAAAAAAATTACACTTAACCTAAATTTATAGGTTTATGAAAAACCTAACTAACTGTAAGGGTTTTAATGAAACCTACCTAACCATATAGGTTTTAATGAAAACTAACCTAACCTTAACCACAAAGTATACATTTTTTTTTTTAATCTTTTTTTAGGGTTTGCGCAAAATAAAACTTCATAGAAACAAGGAACGGTAAAACTTTGAAAGAAAGTCCTTCACCCCTAGTCTTTTTTTTCTTACCCGATGAGCCAACAAGCCTGGGGGGAACTGGCGGGGGGAATACGGGGGTTTTTGGTGGGGTGTGGGGGAAGCAAATATAAGTGATTTTATGGCTCCCAAAAAATCATCAAAGCACTAGATGTAAAAATCTAAACCGAACCTAACCTTAAACCACAAGTATACCTAAACCTAACCTAACCTAACCTTAAACCACAAAAGTATTTATTACCGTAACCTAACCTAAACCTAACCACAAAGTATACCTACTAAAACCTAACCTTAACCACAAAAGTATACCTAACCTAACCTAACATTAACCACAAAGTATAACCTAACGAAACTAACTTAACCTTAACCACCAAAGTATACCTAAGACTAACCTAACACAAAAGTATACCTAAACCTTAACCACAAAGTATACCTAACCTACCAACTAACCTAAACCACAAAGTTATACCAACCTTAAACCTAGCCTTAACCACAAAGTATACCTAAACCTAAACCTAACCTTAACCACAAAGTATACCAAACTAACCTAACCTACCCTAACCTTACCACAAAGTATACAACCTAACCTAAACCTAACTGGACTAGAATTTTTTGAGCAACCTCAATATTATTTTATAGCGGCCGTGTGGGTTAACCAAGGCTGAGCGCACGCTGGAACCTTTACAGTACAGATGTGAAGTACAATAAGCATTACAAATACAGTGCGGTAGTTCATTCAGTCAAAGCCGGAAGGAGGAGCTCCAAAGATTTCCCAAGCACCTATTGTAGCCAGAAAAAATAGTCGGTGGTCTCTAAAAAACGACCCCGCGAAACTCTCGTCCATTATAACCCTATCTCCATTAGAAAAAAAGAACCTATTGCTAGGCCGGAAAAAAAAAAAAAAAAAACAAAAAAAAAAACAAAACAAACAACAAAAAAAAAAAACCAAAAAAAAAAAAAAACAAAAATAAAAAAAAAAAAAACAAAACAAACAACTAAAACAAAAACAAAAAACACAAAAAAAAAAAACAAAAACAAAAAAAACAAAAAAAAAAAAAAAAACAACACAAATAAAACAAAAAAAAAAACAAAAAAAAAATAATAAACACCAAAAAAAAAAAAAAAAAAACAAAACAAAAAAAACCAAAAAAAAAAAAAAAAACAACAAAAAAAACCAAAAAAAAAAACCCCCCCCCCCCCCCCCCCAAAAAAAAAAAAAAAACAACAAAAAAATAGTCGGTGTCTTTGAAACGAACGCGAACATAGTCTCGTCCATTATAACGGCAGTACCTGACGTATCTCTTCGCCCGATCATCTCGGCATGGAAAAATTCCCCTCGCAGGACCATGAGGACATTTTTCCGTGCTTGAAAGAGCTGGACAAGGATGAAAAGCGTGTCCTGAGAAAAATATTATTTCTCGTCGATAGAGCGAAGAACAATGTCTATGCTTTGTGTCTTTGAACGGAAAGTTGCATATCTGGTATCAATATTCTTTATAGATGAATTCATTCGTTGTTGTCTTCAGCAATTATCAAGAAATATTAATCTTGTGTTTTTGTGATATTTTTATACCTTGCGGATGACTCTTAGTAGTGAATATTTCATGAAATCCAAATGGATCTTGCTTATAAAATGTAGCGCTCAGCGCTTCGTCCTAAGCCGCCGCGTAGGGACGGTCTTAGACTTTCCTCGAACCTGAGGACCCAGGGTTAGGGACGAACTAGGACGAATCCTAAATCTTTATAAAGTATGGGCCCCAGGGTTCTTTAAAATTGAGTCTGATGGAAAAAAAATTTTAAAAATAATTGTTAAAAAAATGTCCTGGTGGAAGTAAAGAAAGACTTAATGTTTTTTTTCTGCTATCTTTTGCCAGTGCCAGTTCGGTGGATAAGTTAAGTTCTTTTGTGCTTTTGTTCATGTTTGCTTTTCTTTTTCATTTTCTTCACTGTTTACCGCAAGGAAAATTTTTTTGATTTTATTAAAAAAGATCAAGTTATGATCAAGCTTTGTTTTCCCACGGTACAGAAACCAGGAGATTTCTCAAGTTATTTTTTTTTTCCAGTATGAGTAACAGGTTGCTTACTCAAGTAAAACATATACAGTTTTGTTTTAATAATATTTAATTATATATACAAAAGGGGGGGGGGGGGCCCCATATTTTAAAAATATATATTTTATTATTAAAAATTAATATATATAATAATATAATAATTATATATATATATATATATATATATAATCTCGATAATATATAATTTTTTATATAATATATATATATAATATATGTTAAAAATATTTATATTAAAATAATATATATATAATATATATATTATATTATTAAAATTATTTAATATGGAAAGACGAGAAGAGAGAGGAGGAAGAGGGGAAGAGGAAAAAGAGGAGAGAGAGGGGAGAGAGAGAGAGAAAAATCCCCCCCAAAAAACCCGTATCGGATACCCGGGCCCGACCTCATTCCAAACCACACCTACCCTCCAGATACTTTCTCCCTTTTTTCTACTCTTTTCCCCTATGGGAAAATGATCATAACTACACTATTATCATCAATATCATATTGGCCCCTGCTGGGCTGAAAAGGATTTAATAAATTTGTGGGTTAATGTTTTGTAGTAGAGAGAGAGAAGAGTTTAGTTAGAGTTAGAACTTTTTAAATTAGTAGAAGAGGGGAGAGAGAGAGAGAGAGAGAGAGAGAGAGAGAGAGAGAGGGAGAGAGAGAAGAGAGAGAGGGGGAGAGAAGAGAGAGAGAGAGAGGAGAGAGAGAGAGGGGAGAGGAGAAAAGAGAGAGAGAGAGAGAGAGAAAAGAGAGGAGAGAGAGAGAGAGAGAAGAGGAGAGAGAGAAGAGAGAGAGAGAGAGAGAGAAAGGGGAGACATTGCGCCCGCGCGCGCTTGTCAAAGACTGGCGACCCTTTTTTGAGGGAGGGTGACTGAGGCTGCCCCCCGCACTGCAATGGGGGGTTTCTAATAAGCTCAGCTCAAACGTTTCTCGCGCTTCATATCCTCTGCCCCTTTTAGCGGAATATCTATCATTTTACCGAAAAATTTTCCCGTACTTTTTTGGGGCATATCAGAATTACCCTTCAATTTACAAAAACTGAAACGTTCTTTAATAAAAAATGAGTTTATCAATTTGTTTTTCAGCACTGAAGAAAAAAAAATTTTGGCAAAACGAATACTTGAAAACCAATTTTTTTAAAATCGTCATTTCATGGAAACACTGCACGTTCAAGGGCTGAATGAAGCTTCAGGAAGTATGTACTTGTATGTAAGCTTTCACTGAGTACCTGTTTGGGTGTATATGTCTCTCTTACGACGAACATTTAACCAAGAAGTAATTAAAGTAATTGGCCCCTCAACGAACATCCTCTATCGAAGACAATACATGGGTTTTGTTTACTTGTTGTCTTGAAAAAGAGCGGGCTGCAGGAACGCATGCATCCGCCGTTATCTGCCTCACCTGTGCCTTCCTGGGGAAAGACAGGTCAACTACCACGCCTGTAATAGCATCATAGGACATCACCAGGGCTCATAGTGTTCCCCAAGGGATCCTCGCAGCCCAAAAAACAAGAACAAAAAACAAGACTTTTCCCCCCAGCCGTGGATAAGAAGAAGTGACTGATATCAGATCCCGACATCGGGATGGTTTCTTCGGAGATGCTGAACGCCAAAACTATTTCTTGGTTAAATGTTTCGTTCGAAAAAAGAGACAGAACACATCCCAAAACAGGTACTCGGCGAAAGTTTACATACAGTACATACTTCCTGAAGTTCTTTCAGCTTGAACGTGCAGGTTTCCTTTAAAATGACGATTTTAAGAAATTGAGTTTTCAAGTATTCTGTTTTTGCCAATATTTTTTTTCAAGTGCTGAAAAACAAAATGATAAAACTACATTTTTTATTAAGAACTGTTTCAGTTGTTGTATTGAAGGGTAATTCTGATATGTCCCGAAAAAATACAGGGAGTTTACGGTAAATGATAGATCATTCACGCTCAAAGGGCAGCGGATGTGAGTGCGCGAGACATCTGGCGGCTTAGCTTTGAAAACTCCCCATTGACGTCACGCGCACAAGAGGAAAATTTCAAACTAGCCGTGGAGAGACCCGATAGTCTGTTGATCCTGCTTTATACTACGTAGAAAATACGTAAGTGTCTTAGCTGGGACGTCTGTCGCGCCCTTCCCGGCAAAGGTGAAGTGGTCACCGGCATCAGGGAGAATCCGCCTCCTCACAGCACATTTTCTCTCCGTTTTCCTTCACTTGCCTGACTGATGCCGCGAATTCATCTTGTGAATTGTCGAGTGAATAATGAAATGGCCGCCGGTTGTTCAGTTGTACAATGTTGTGTGTGTGTGTAGGTGTGTATGTGTAGCAGAGCTGGGCGCGTTACCGCCGGACAGGTAGTGCATTACCGTCAATGCGTTGCCGAAAAATCAGGGGTGCATTACCGTCAATGCGTTACCGATTTTAATTTCCTTAGAGCGGTCCGCGTTACTGCGTTACTGCGTTACCGTTACCAAAATTGAAAGTGCATTACCAGCGTTACCAAAATTTGTACCAAGTACTTTCCTTCGATCTTTTTCATTTTCACATACATTGTAGGCTACACCACATTATTCTAAACACTTTTGTATAGAAGAACGTTTCCCATAAAATTATTAGTTTTCGAGAAAAAAAATTAATAATGTATGTTCCCGGAAATATAAGAGTCCCCCTTAAAATTCCTAACATCCCAACAAAGTGGTCTATGAATGAATACACGCGACGCCTGCAGAACAGCTCAACAATGCCGCGCAACAAATTCGGCGATTGTCGTCTTCGTTTCTTAACTTTGAAAATTACGATAACGCAAGTGGTGGGCCCCTAACGCTAAATTTTTTTGGGTGCATTACTGGTAGTGCATTAATTTGAAAATCTTTGCGTTACCGCGGTATGCGTTACCGATTTGGTAGTGCATTAGTAACGCAGTAAAAGCAGTAATGCAAGCGGTAACGCAAGTGCCCGGCTTTGATGGGTAGGTGTGTGTGTGTGTGTGTGGGGTGTGTGGTGTGTGTGTGTGTGTGTGTGTGGTGTGTGTGTGTGTGTGTGTGTATTGCCTGTGACCCCTTTCCTCCTTATGACTCGCGTATTTCCCCTCCCCTTTTCAGGTTCCCTTGTGTGACGGCGACGGGACCTCCTTTTCCTGGTGGTGAGTGTTGACAGCACGTGTTTCATGGTATTAGTCTGGTCTTGCCCCCCGTTTTTCTGGATGCCTTTCATTTTTTATATCATTAATTAATTCCTTTTTCACGTTTGCCCGGATCATTCTTCATTAACCTTATTATTATCATCATTACTATCACCCTTCTAATATAACTGATCAATAAATGAATGATTACAACTATCTATCAAAATACAAATACACTTAGAAATCTGTTTTTTACTTATTTAAACACACATTGTTTTTATCATTAACTTACTCGTTAATTTTTTTCCTGTTGACTTGTAAATATAGGTTAATTTTAGAGACTAATAATAATAATATAAATAATAATGATAGTACGTAGTAATAGTAATAATAATGATATCAAAGTCTAACATGAATTGACGATGCTTTTGGCTTCTATACTACTTTGGAAAACTCAATCTGGCATCACTTTTTACTTTTATCTTCTATAAGGATGTGCATGGTTTTGAGGCGTCATATACAGCTTGCCTTCGTTTCCCGACTGTGGGGCGAAAGTCAGGGCAAACAGATCCCTGGTGACAAAAAGATCGTAAAAGGTTAACGGACGGAAGCGATTATATAATTATATACAGAGGGGGAAGGGAACAGGGTTGGATCAAATACTGACTTTTTACAATTGAAATACAAATACAAAACTTCGTTTGGGATTCCAAAAATACAAATACAAATACAAATACTTTTCCTAAATCTACAAAATAACAAATACAAAACAAATACT
>JACEEZ010025994.1:0-5000 GCA_016584305.1 Chionoecetes opilio
TGGAGCGGGACACACACCCACACACACCCACACACCACTTTCGGCTTATATTATTATAGATAAATTCAAATATATTTTATTCACGATTTACCAGCACCGTATTATGTACTAAGCAAGAATAGGGAGTATGGGGGCTGAAAACATGACAAATCAACTGATTTAGGATGCAAAAATCATTCGGGTTGATCTAATTTTGAAAATGTTCAGCTTATACATATGGTATCTATATAATTATCCCTCTAATTTTCTTGGAATAATTTTTGGTATGTATTCCATGTCGATTTTTTTCTTTTTTTGTTTTTTTCCCAAAACATCGGACCAGTTATATGCGTAAGTAATTTCTGAGGGAAATCACGTTGATTTCTATATATCACTTATACCCCTATGAGTTCGGAGAAACTAGTTATCACGTGGAAAAGACATGGAAATTGTGAATTACAGGTGTACAGAAGGATTTCACCAGATTTCCATGTGTATCACATGGAATTCATGAGCTGTGCCCCATGGGTTACGCTCATCAACCGGAGTAACTCAATCAAACAAACTGACGGCTGCAGTTTGCTGGAGATGCCTAGTAGCTACTCCCCGTCCACGGTGACCATTGCTCATGCCGGACCAGTAGTAGTTGTAAAAACCCCCACTGCTCGTCTCGCCGCTGCCAGGCCTCCTCGTCTCAGAGAGTCCCACTAATTCTCAGCCTACTGAGCTCGCCCCGATAGGGAGAAGTAGTCGAGATCGTCTGAGAGGCTCAGAACGGTTCCACGAGCCCACACGGAAGAACCCTCTGCAGGTTGATCCCAGGAGTGATTTCGACGGGCAGGTGTCGCCTCTGCACCGCCCCGGTCACCCCCATAAGAAAAAGTTGGGCTAGGGGGCCCTACCACTTGATTAGAGTGCGGGATTTCCCGAGGGCTTTGCCGCACTCGTCATATGGCAGACCCTCACCTGCGTTCGGCATAGGAGGGGTTTGCAAATGTCGGGCCCCCCCGGCAAAAACCGGGGTCGGGGCGCGATTACGCGCCCCCGGCCTCTACCTCTTTACGATGTTGGGCTAGTTTGTTTTTTTTCAGGGAAGGGTTGCAAACCCCCCCCCCCCAAACAAATCTATGTCAGGGATTGGCCTTACTGCTCACCGTGTGCCAGGACGCAGAACCACCTGTAGGATAACCCCAGGGCTGCCCACAATTTAAACCCATAGATGGAATTATGATGATAATGATGATAATAAGAATTTATTAGAATGATGTTGATCAATAACAATAATAATGATAATAACAAAACAATTATAATGATAAAAAAATAATGATAATGTATATAAATATCAATGATGAATTATAATGATAATGATATATATGAGGATAATATAAATACAAAAAAATATAGAGTAATGATTATATACATAATGATAATAATAATACTAATGATAATAATAACAGAAAAATATTTAATATATTTCCCTGGCCCACCCGCCTTGTATAACTATCAAGAAAGGTGCCAAGGTTTGCCACCCTTTCTTTGTTTTGCACCCTAAAAGTACTTAGAGTGTGCACAATTGCACCTTCCGCACGGCAAGCGGATTTGCACCCTAAATGTCAAATTTCACCTTTCATGCACCCATTTTTATTAGTGTTGTACTACTTAATACTACTACTACTACTACTAACTACTATATACACTATACTACTACTACTACTGCTGCTGCTGAGATATGAAATTTTTAGGCAAAAGAGAACAAAAATATATCAATTAATCAATGATATTTACCAAAAAAACATGTATATGTAACTGTAAGCATATGAAAAATGAGGAATGATAATTATAAAATTTAAGATATTAAAATATATGTTTTTTGCTGGGTTGCTGGATTGCTGGTAGACCAAAATATCTAGGGATTTGGAGGAAGTACCCCAAATCGAATCCACCGACATCGTCATCATTCCTTCTGATGAGGACGACGCTGTCAGCGACGAGGGGAGTGATGCTGCAGGTTGGTGGACTTGAAAGACCATACTCATATGGGAAGCTTATCTTGTCGATGAATTAGCATTGGCGTAGCTGCGAGACCACACCACTCCTAGACTCCTTCTCCTTTGTTTATGACGGAAGAATATGTTATGGACCGGCTAGGGTGGAGGAAAAGGATCTGATGGGAAGAAGAGGATGGCACAGGATGTGCCCGTCCCCGACAAAACACTGGTAGTGGACCATATTCAAGAACTTTTCTCCACGCCTTGCGTCGCGGAGCGGTATACAAGAATCATTTTGAAAAAACATCCACTCGTCGCACTCATGCTTGCGTCGAGTCAGCTGAATTACACATCCCACCTGCTACGCTTGCCTTCTCAAGCCTATTCTTCCCAGACCAGTACAGGTGAGTTTTCAACACAACCGAGGCAGTAACCAATGCATACCTTGTGAATGACACACGTTGTCATAATTAAGGTTAAAAATTAGGGTCCAGGGAGGCCTATTATAGTGTGTGACGTTGTGCGGGAAGCTGGGCGGCGGCGGAAACATGGAGGTCAGCCATTGTGTGGTTGCAGTAATGGCACCACACAATGTACTGGTTCCAAATGTACTCGCAAGCATAAACTCGGGCCATTTTTTCTACACCAACGCCCCAAGACAAGTGGAGAACACTAACCTAAGCTATATTTTAATGTCAAAAATGATAAATTCCACTAGTTAAAATATATTAGATATGTATAAAACAGTCAAAAACTGAGTCCGCCTTGGACTCGTTTGTGTTGGTACGCCGCTTTTGCAGCACCGCTTGTGTTGGTACGACTGTCAAATATCCACGGTCGGGCATTTCTTGTAGATGCCACCGGTGGAGATACGGCTGTGGGGATCTCCACCTGAGGTTTTGACGAGCATTTCCTTGAAATAGTCCAGTGTCTGTACTCAAGGAAAACAAAAGAGAGGTAAGAGTCACTCCCATAGGACCGATATGGGACAAAAAAATGAAATGAGCTTTTTTATTAGGCAGGTTGGAAGGTTTTTTTATATTATAAACTATTACTTTACAAGAAAATAGAATGTGATTTTTGTTTTATTACAATTAAGCAAGTGTCGATGAATTAAAAATATTATATAAAAGTTCTGGCTCTCGTTCGCGCGCGTCGCTTAGCGTCATATAAGCTCCGCCCCCTCTCAACGTGGCCAGCTCTACGTGAAGCAGCGACGTTAATTTGTACGATAATTATCATAAATGTACTGACAATGTACTATTTGTAAGTTGTAGAGCAAGATGAGATAACCCCACGTTTCGTACACGAAAAACGATAATTGACTCACAAATATTAAAATTACATTATGACGGTATACAAAAATTGTCCATCGCACAAAAACAAAAAAAACGGTCGATGTAAAACTTCTAAGAGAGAGGAAAACGAGAGAAGGAGAGAGAGAGAGAGAGGAGAGAGAGAGAGAGAGAGAACGAGAGAGAAGAGAGAGAGAGAGAGAGGGGAGAGAGAGAGAGAGAGAGGGGAGAGATGAGAGAGAGAGAGAGAGTGAGAGGAGAGAGCGAGAGAGAGAGAGAGACCGAGAGAGAGAGAGAGAAGAGAGAGAGAGAGGAGAGAGATGAGATGAGAGCGAGGAGAGAGGAGAGATAGAGAGAGGGATGAGAGAGGAGACGAGGAGAGAGAGAGAGAGAGAGAGAGACGGAGAGAGAGAGAGAGAGAGAGAGAGAGGAGAGAGAGAGAGAGAGAGAGAGAGAGAAAGAGGAGAGAGAGAGGAGAGAGAGAGAGACGAGATAGAGACTGAGAGAGAAGAGGGAGAAGAGAGAAGAGAGAGAGAGGAGAGAGAGTGGGGGAGAGGAGAGAGAGAAGAGAGGGAGAGAGACGAGGAGAGAGAGAGAGAGAGAAAGAGAGGAAGCGATGAGAGGAGAGAGGAGAAGAGAGAGAGAGAGCGAGTGTTATAAAGTTGACTTTGGATTGAATTTAGTTAGCTATTATTTCTTTGATGAAAAGAGAAATATCTAATCTTGGAATGCGAATTCAATGAAGTATTCAATGCTAGTCATTTATTTACCTACTATATTATTTTCACCTTACGGTTGTTACGGTTAAACTATATGGAAATACGATAATTGTGGTGGCTCGATAACAACACTGTGCTTACAAAAGTTCACATCCCTGCACGTGAATTGTACAGTTCGTCTAGCTTGGCGACTTTTTAAAAGGGGTTTTTGTGCAGTGTCTTCTGGTCCAATGAATTGGAAAAACAAAAAGAAATTTATTACATTTCATAGTTTTCCCAAGGATCCAGAAATACAGAAGAAGAGAAAAGTATGGATTGAAGCCGGCAAAAGAAAAAATATAGGAAGTAAAATAACGTTGAAGAGCCAGAGTAAATCATGCTCTATGCACTTCACACATGAATGCTTCATTTCACCTAAGAAGTACAAAACTGTAGATTGTCATTGAAACCAATGGCCTGCCCAAATCGAATCTACCAAGGACGGATCAACACCAGCAGGAATAATTACATATAAGATCATATATAGTGAGTATTCATCTCAGGGACGTACCACACTACAAAAAACTTAAGAGATAAACTAATTGGAGGTATAGTACTAACTGTTATGCTACCTACCTAGATGATTCCGTATTTTAAAGTTTTGAATCTTTCAGGTTACTGCAGAAAACATTATTAAATAGGTATTATAGATAACAGAACTAATGTAGATGAGTAATTCGAAATTTCACTTGAACATAATGGAAATATATATTGTTGTCTGCTGAGATGAATATTCATAGAAAATAAGAATATACATTGAATAGGTTTTCTGGTGAGCAATGAAGCTTACGTAAATATTACCGTAGTATAATAGTATCAAAAAAAAAGAAGGTAAAACACGCAAAAAAGATTGCCAATACGAGACTCTGAAGAAATATGCATTACCTTATATCCACTTAAAACTCGATCGCCACTTAAAACTTGCGAGTCACCTGTTATCATGAAGGGTATCAATAGAAGTGCAATCTTATTAGCTTTCC
>JACEEZ010025994.1:10000-32500 GCA_016584305.1 Chionoecetes opilio
GCTGGTTTCGTAATGACCCAAAAAACTTCTTTGGGTTGTGATTAAGTACCATTATATATATATATTTATATATTATATATATATTATATATATATATATAATATAATTATATATATATATATATATATATATATATATATTATATATATAATATATATATATATATATATATATATATATTATATATATCATATATATATATATATATATTATTTATTATATATTATATTTTTTATTGAAAGCACGAGTTAAACATCTCAAACATTTATTTTGATAATCTTTCTGTAGCGCCCTTAGCATCGCGGTGATTGGGCTAGTGTGGCAGCAGGGGAGGGCAGCTCTACCAATTACTACCGGAAATACTGGCACACAGGGGTTTTACAGACTATGCATTATTGTTATCATCAACACATCTATTATAAGGGTGTATTTCATTCTATAATGCTTACAGCCTTTATCATGTATTGGACAAAGTTTTATTCTCTCTTTAATTATATGGCTTTAGCCATTGGCAGGTACAGTATCAATGTTCCATACTTATGTACCGGATTATTACTCGATATTTTCTTTTGACAGATGTTTTGACACTGCTGTTGGAGTGTGCTGCCTTAAACCCCCAGTACCAGGCCACAGACTCCCACCAAATAGCCACAGCAACAGCCTCCCACCACATCAGTCACAGCCACAGCAAATGGATGGTATTGAGGAGTATAATGTAACATTTGCATGAAGTTAGTACTAACTTATGAATTATAGTCTGCGATGTAATTATACCTTGTATCGACAAATTTCCGTATACAGTATCAGAAAGTATCAACAAGAGGGTTCTTCAGGGTGTGTCCAAGGAGCCTCTGCTTGCCCCCTCCTCCTATGGTGCCTCCGCCAGCAGCACCAGGACCTAACCTCAATACATGCGTAGAGGGTAAAAATCATCGAAGTATTACGAGCATAATAACAGTTGCTAGTGTTTGTTTTTTTAGTGATACTGTAATTTTCTTTTCTTATCCCTAAAAATGTCACA
Organism: Chionoecetes opilio; assembly: GCA_016584305.1. Taxonomy (NCBI): domain Eukaryota; kingdom Metazoa; phylum Arthropoda; class Malacostraca; order Decapoda; family Majidae; genus Chionoecetes; species Chionoecetes opilio. The sequence goes on from JACEEZ010025994.1 coordinate 11,022, forward strand.
AACCTATCTCCTCACTATACATTAGGATTTACGCCGTATAACAAAAAAACTCTTTTCTCACTTTGGCATGCCAATTTTGAGGATTTGATCTCGTTCCTATGTAAAATGGAATGCTTAAGGACGATTTTACTCCACTCCATTTTTCATTTGAACAATTCTTACATTTCTTACTATGCAAAAATTGCACTGTTTATATTGCAACCCTCTTATCGAATAATGCTTAAATGAGTACCGCAGTGTCCGGTTGGTCCTGTGTATATGAATCATCACCAATAATGAGTTTCCAAATGACTAGCATGGTAAGCTCTTTCTGATCCAGAGTGGTTGATCAGGCACTACATCACAGTGCCAACAGCCTCTACGGTGGCCTAGAACGTGGTCCATCATGTCCTTCTTAGAACTGACGCAGGGCATGGTCTCCCGGTGGTGGGCCCAAGCCCGGAGGAAACCTGTCTCTGGCCGCTTGCCCCACCACTACTCCGCAGCCTCTGTCACCTGCTTCACGACACTCTTTCGGTGACTCGGAGTGTGGATAGAGAACTCCGGCAACTTCGTACGGCCTTTTGCCAGGTATCTACTGGATCTGATCCCGGACAGTGAACAGGTAAATGGCCGGCTCGTTGACCTGGCCAGATCTGCCAGCTGCTCAACAAGCTGTCTGCAAGCTGGTGGCTGACAAGTTCAGCTTGGGTGTGATGCGAGGTTCATACAACTGGTCGTCCCCATAACTCCTCGCAGTCCTCAGCTTCAAAATCTGGGTCCACGGCGAACCTGCGGTCGTCTCACTCGGACTCGCCATAAGCGAGAGGAGGTGACACAGGCTGAGTGTGCGAACCATGCTCCTGTCCGCACGTAGAAGGGTCCCAAGCTGTTGGGAACCTTCTGGGCTCGCGACTCACACTCTGAGCTGAGTGAGGATGTGCGTGGGGCCGTCTTCTAGTCTGTGGTGAACCTTGATGTCGTTGTAGAGTTGAAGTACACCTGCAGGCAAGTAATTGACTAGGATTTCCAGGGTGTCAGTCTTTGCCAGTCAGTCAATCATTTCTGGTCCAATGTACACGGCGCCTGGGCTGTGGTGAGCCATTGGAGTGGGACACCCTGCCACACTTGATCTCCCTGCATGTGTTGGTGTATAAATTACACATGAGAAGAGAAAATTATATTATATGTCAATGCGTTGTAAAGTAATTACCTAATTTGGTAACTCGCGCTGGGGGGTGGTTTGGTGGGCTCTGTGTTTTCCCGCCAGCCGCAAAAGCGTCAAGAGTCAGTGTGCCTGTAGACTGTCAGCAGTTGCAGTCACAGTTGTGCCTCACTAGGAATAAATCACCCAAATACACTGGTGGTTGCCTTCACCCATTGCAACTGCAGATAGGGGAAGGCCCAGTGAGGCCCGGCATACATGGTGATACCGATAAAACAAAGCCTAACGCCCTTCGAAGTTGGTTAATAAGGACCCAAGGGACTCTGAAAAAAAGCCGACTGGACAAGTCCGGGGGCCGCCCCATTGTGTTTTTTGAGAGCGGCAAACCCAAGCCGTTGTGTTCCTTCCACTTCGTGGAAGGCCTAAAAAGACGAAACTAAAAAGAGCCTAAAGTTGTGAGGGACTTTACATTCAGCGTGCATTGTGACAAGCTGTTGTCTTATGCCTCGTCGTTAAGCTGTTTTTTGTAAACGGTAAAAAGATTTTACGACGAAATAGACGGTGAAGTGAGAGAAATGGCTGTGTGGATGGTGAGCGCTGAGTGTGGTTGCTGCGCTTAGCAGCACCGAACTACAGAGGATTACTCCTCTTACACGCCGTCCATGGATTACTTTATTCTACGCGTTGCCACTTGGATTACTTATCTACGCGTTTACACTTGGTATTACTAATTATCTACACGACTTCAGAGGATTACATCACCGCCATCTTGGACGCCAAGGGGGCAGGCCTCGAGTCTTGTCTTCATAGGCCCTCTCATTCAGGACTACAACGCCCACAAAGAGTATTTTATTGCCAGCTAAGTACCTGCGCTAAAGGAGTAATAGTATCCAGTTTTTTTAAAGCAGTAAGAAGTGTTAAAAGTGGCTCGTTTTTCAGTCCCGTGTGATACTTTGTGATCGGGACAAGGTACAGCGTTGTCGCGGCTTTGAACCCGGTGTGGTGACGTCAGAGGCAAACGGCTCTGTGATTCGTTGCTTCAGTGACGTCCACGGGGTTTATTGGAGGTGAGTGGCTAGAAAATACGTCCACAGCTTCTAAAGCCATAGTAATGGCTCCGGCATCAAGTGTTTTTCGCGGGGTTAAAGCATTTTGTTGTGAAGTGGCGAGGATTGTGAGGAAGAGGAGGGAGATACCATATTCTCACCAGAGTGGAGAGAGGAAGTGTTCGGTTGCAAACACTCGTGAGATGAGGCGCAAGGGAGCAAGGTAGAGGAGTGATAAAACATTATTACAACTTCGTTACAATTTATTCAGTTGTTACTGCTTCACAAACAACGCAAACTCCCTTCTTTGATACTGTCGAGGTTATGGTAAGACACGTGTACAAGTAACGTACAAGGTTGCAAGTTGCTAGTAAGTAGGAATTACCCGTTGCTGTGGGTTAAACGGATTTAGTGGTTTTTTAAAGGATTAACTGTGGGTTAAAGACACATCGTAACACAAACCAGTGCAGTTTTCCAACCAATCAAAGACAAGTATCTAAACAGTGGTTATGTAGTTCGAGTGTTTCTTGTGATTTAAGTGTACAAGTGAAAGAGAGTAGTGGAACCTTACATTTAAGTTTATGCATATTAAGGCTTTTTGGAACAGGCTACCCCTGAAAAATTCGTTTTCGAGCGGAGCGTGGTTTTCTGTGGTACAGTAGAGGTTAAACTCTTCTCAGACTAAAAGTTGTAATGAGCGTGTCAGGTTTTTTGTAAGTGTAATGGTGTTGTAAGTTGGTGTAGGGTGGACCTCAGTGTAGTTAGGAGGAGGTCATTTATGCTAATTGTATTAGCAAATATTGTTGAGGAGTGGCTCAGATACTCTGTTATATGTCGCCACCGGGAGGAGGTAGAGGGAATAATATTTCTCCTGATCCTACAATTACCACATTCCAGTGGTCACTATGGGCTTCTCCATCAAGTACCAACTAATTAAAACTTCTCCACAGGAGTCTTCCATAACTAGATTATGTTTCAGGGGGAGGGAAGAGGCCGCCCGGCACTGTCATTTATTACAACGTGTGAAGATGTCATCAGAATAGTAATGTAGCTTCAGAGAAGTGAAAAGATTTCTTTTATTAGATCGCAATTGAAGCCGGTCATTAAGCTGGGAACATGAGGCGCGTCAGGGCCTGGATGGAAAGACGTGAAACTATGAGTATGATGTATTTCGGAGGAACTTTTTAAAGATATTTGGGGTGGCTCAGGCATAATGACTCCTTGCAGTGGTCTTTACGGTATGCTGAAACATTGGGACCACACCGTGTGGGTAGTGCTGGCAGTTGAAGAGGTCAGGCACGTGCCTCGCTAATATAGCTTCAGAAGCTATGGAGGCTTTAAATCTAGCTCAATGGTTTGAAAGTGGCAGCTGTCAGTAGAGAGATTTCTAAAATGATTCTGAATTTCAGATTATATCACCTTTTTAATCCACCAAGAGCGTCAGTTCGCTGCAATCTCTTGATTTTAAGCCAGGGGATAACCTTCTAGAATTCTATACTTAAAATCAATAGAGACTACGTGAAATGCCCAAAAGTCCCTTTTCACATAAATGAGTCGGTGGCCTCGGTGTCGAGGAATCTCAAAGTCATTATCCTTACCACCTCCTAGACCACCACCTCTTCCACCTCCAGTTCCAGGGGTTTCTACTCGTGCACCCAAGCAGTGTTACTGTTGTGGAAAGCAAGGTCATACTGATAATCACTGCTATAGAAAAAAAGAGGGAAACGAAATCTGTCAGAAAAGTAGCAATATGCAGGTGCTCAACAGAGACAATACTTGCCATTTCCGCGCCCTCCGCCAGCACGGTTTGCACCTCCTGCACGACCACAACAGCCTCGTATGCATTTCGCACCTCCGCAAAAATATTGTGATAATTTCACGAGCGGGGGAAAAATCATTCAACAGAGGAATGTTGCCCCTGGTTGGTTCTGAGGTCGTCAAGCACTCGACGATAGCAGTTGGTAATGGAAATGGTTTATGGATATAGCAGTCGGGGGAAGATTGCGCAGGGTCAAAGAATACCAAGATTAGTTCCAGACACAAACGTCACAGACACAGCCATTTGATAGTCCAGTCTATTACAGCGCTGTCTTGTACTATGATGACATTCAGGTGTTGTCGCACGTCGGACAGTTCTATTGCTCTTGGAAGTGGACATACAGGTGTTCATTGTATAATTCTTAGTGAGTTTGCTTATGTTAATTTAAACAACGTTATATCATTTTCCTTGTTAACCTCTACAGCCACTTTACAAAGTGTTAAAGGTCTCAAACTAGAGGTGAGGGCACTGTGACCCTTCGCATGCCTTGCCCCGAATCAAAGTCTTAAACATACAGTTATAGTAACACCAAGTTTTGTTTTTAAAAGGTGATGGTCTTTGGGTTTATAATCAATACATACCATCAGCATTGATGTAATTCCACAGGCACCAAGCAATTTCATTAGGATGGCGTTCTCTTCCCCGGCAATGACAAGTCCAGCTCCATTGCTTAATAACGTTCTGATTTTTCCAAACCAGTGGACCAGCAAGCCGCTTCTGTTAGTATAGGCCATGGACTGCTTTACTAGTGGGGAAACGAAACGTTCAAGTTTCCCCTGCCGGTTTGTTGGTGTCCGCTGTGTATAGGTGAGACAAATATTGGCTCCTCATTGCTCTGTTCGACTTGCGGTGAGAGTCCAAGAGGCTCCTGCGGCAGTTATTTGGTGTCTAGACCTGAACACTATCCGTGAGTCGCTAGCGCGTTTTGAGGGAAACGCTTTCAGCGGTACGCGATGATCACATAAGCGAACGCAGTTGTCACAAATGTTACGGGTCACCTATAAACTCTGAATAAATGGTGTTTTTTATGACAGCTTTTTGAGAGGACAAAATAGTTTGTACCTGGATGGATTCCTTCACACGTTACTCTGCAGCAGTCTCTACGAAGACGAATGTTAGTGAGGACCAGGCAAGACAAGTCCAAGCAGCTAACACCTTACGTACAGGTATTGGATTTTCTCTGAGCTAAGCCTGAGCTTCTCGCTTTGCTCGCGACCACCAGGCCTGCATCTTTGCATACTGCGGGAAACCCTGAGGAGTAACAGACAAAATCCGACATAACATTGTGCTCCACCGATGTCCCAGCCTCCGTATGTAACTTCTTATCGTATGCATCATAGCCAAAGACTGTGGTGCCAGGGCATGATACCGGACTTGTTGGAAGAAGGAATAATAAAGGAGTCTTATTTCTCCTTGGGAAACATCACCTTTGTTATGGTGAAGAAAAAGTGATGGTACTTATCGGCCTGTGCTCGACTTCAGGAAAGTTAACAATTTAACTGTGCGGACACTATCCACTCCCTGTTTTGAGCGACCTTTTGCAGTCTATAGGAAGGATAACACTAGTTTTTACCAGTTTGGACCTCAAGTTTGGGGTCTGGCACGATTCCGTTAGAAGACGAAATTCGGGAAATAACTGCCTCTCAACAAATAATGCTCATTATGAATGGCGAGATGCCTATGGGTTTGAGAACTCACTCTTACAGACAAACCGTCCTAGTAAACAACTTGTTTCACGGCATCATAGGTGATGGGCTTGTTCGTCTACAGGGACGACCTCATTAATTGTCTCCAAGACTATCCAGTCACTTTTGAGAAAACTTGCCCTTGTGTTTCCAGAAACTACTGAGGTGGTCTTCTTAAACTTAATGTGCGCAAATGCAGTTTTCTCAAGTCACGCATTGACTTTTTAGGCCATGCTGTCGAACAAGGAATCCACACGTTGGATTGTAAAATCAAAGCCGTCAAGTATTTCAAACCACCTACCACCACTGAAAAGGTCTACGGTTCTTTCCTGGGGTTGTCGGGTTATTATCGTGCCTTTGGGAAGAACTATGCTTCGATTGCTAGTCCTCTGACACGACTCTTGAAAAAGGACGTTCCTTTCGATTGGAATGGCCCAACAACACTGTTTTGATACTTTGAAACAGGTACTTACACATGCGCCAAAACTTACATTTCCGACTAAATATCGCCTTGTCACTCTAGTGACAGGATGCTTCGGACTAGGCGTGGAGCGGTTTTGATGCAAACAAGTTGAAGGAAAGCCCTATGTTGTTGCATTATGCCATAGAGTGCTTAATGATGTAGAGTCCACGGTACAGTAACACACATGAAGCTCTCGCTGTGGTGGTGGGCTCTTTAAGCACTTTAGGAAATTATCTATGGTTATCCCATTACTAGTTCACACGGATCACACTGCGTGCGGAATCTCTTTAAAGGGAAAAAACCTTTGTTGGCCGTGTGGCCCGGTGGTTAATCACCATTCAGGAATTGACCCTACTATCATCTATATACTGGAATAAAAATCATTGTGTGCGACGCACTTTCACGGCAAAATTCCAGTAGCAGTGCTCTCAGACACTTCAAAATTTTTCTCTACAAGAATTATCGAATGCTCAACGCCAAGATCCTGGTTGGTCAAAAGTGTCACTGCCACTAGAGTCTGGGAGATGAATCTTTTATTGCCTCAAATGTTCAGTTTCCACTTTTTATTTTTTTTTGTTTAACAAGGGTTTTTTAATAGTTGAGGAAGTTCTTTGTCGTAAGGTCACTATGGACGAGAACCGGTCACTCAACTAGTTAATTCCACCAGTCTAGGGAAACATGCTTTAAAAAAATCATTCACCACATGCCTCAAGCGGGACATCCAGGTAGAGACAGACTTGTCCACTGCACGTCGTAAGTTTTATTGGCTACCATGCGCATCGAGGCAGAGAAAAGGAAACATGTAACCAAGTCGTTCAGGTTGCACAAACCAAGGGTTAATAGAAAACTGCTCATATCGTGAAATTCCTACCTGAGTCGTCCTTTGACACCGTAGGCATCGAAGTATTGCAGCTTCCTCGACGAGTCATCAAGGGTCAACATATGTACTAGTGTGTGTAGATCACTGTCACACGTTTGTTTGATTCTAAGTTCCGTTGCCTAACAAGTCTGCGATAAATGTTACTCTGCTCTATTTCAAATTAATTGCACCTACACAACTCCTAGAGTGCCGGATTTCAGATAATGGCCCTGAATTTGCTAATCAAAATTCTTCACAACATCTGTGAGCATGTTCAAGATTAAGCAAAACTTCATTAATGTTATCACCCTGCGAGCAATGGGTTAGTAGAAAGGAACTAATAAGAAGTTCTTGATGTCCTTCGCACATTATGCTAGCGAGTTTTAATGGACTCGGGAGGACTGGCTACACTCATGGTAGCGGCCTTCGATAAATTGGTTCAGTAAATTTCCTCTACAGGAAAGACTCCACATTCATTTGTATGGCTGTCGACAAGCGAACTACTTATGATGTTGCTTTCGCAATCTCCTGTCCGGTCTACTCAGTGGACGGATTATGCTAAAAATTCAACTAGATCCTTTCAGATTCTTCAAAGATCAGTTCGAGGAAAAATTAAGAGGCTTCTCGTCAGGATGATGATGCGTAGCCAGCATAGTTAAGCTTGTCTGTTGCAAAGTGCATTAGGTGATTTGTTATGAACGTTCTCCAGAACGCCAAAAGAAGTTGTGTTCTAAATTTTCAGGACCTTATTTGGTCAAAAGGTAAAGTTCATGGGAAAATTGACATACTTCTTGATCCAAACTAAAATATAAAGAGTAGTACATGTTGATAGGCTAAAGAGAGTCAAGCTGGACCTCTCATGCACTGACCAAGCCCACAACTTAGTCAACATGCCTTAATTTTCTCATGTTTTTCTTATTAGAAATTATGTGAGTATTACAGTTTTATAATATTATTTTTGCTAGTATTTTGCTCTTAAGATTACATTCCTATTTTTGTAGGATTTGATGATTGAAATCTTTGTTCCTGGGCCAAGGAAGGATGATTGATCGGGGAGGACACAGTGAGGTGTGGCCGAGCGATGTTTTGGTGTAAATAAACACATGAGAGATTATAAGATATATATGTAATGTCTTTGTAAGTAATTACATAATTGGTAAATCGAGCGTGGGTGGTTTGGCAGGGCTCTGGTGTTTCCCGCAGACGCCAAAGCGTCAAGAGTCAGTGTGCCTGTAGACGTCAGCAGGGCAGTCACAGTTGTGCCTCATAGGAAGAAATCACCCACATTTACACTGGTGGTTTGACTCAACCCCTTGCAAATGCATATAGGGAAGGCCAAGTGAGGCCCGGCATAATGCAGCTCGGACGGTGGAGAAACGCCGCTCACCATGCCTGGACCAATGGTAGGAGAACTGCTGGTCAGTGGGACATGTTGACCAGGAGTAATCCTCCCCTCCCCTCCCCCCGGTAATCTCCGTGAGATCTTCACGCCTGGCACTCCGTCTGAGCTCTGCGTTGTACTGCAGCTCATGTCAACGTGGACAGAAGACTGCACACTGGACCGTGAAGCCGGGTAGTGAGGGAGGCTCGTCGTGCTGTGATAAGGTGGCGCAGGGGCAACTCGTTTGTGGTGCAACACGATATAACCCAGAATAAGCTTGCGTCCAGCAGTTCTTCAAATGGGCGTGAGTACACCCTTCCATCCTCAGTGGTGCCTAGTTGAGTCACTTGCTAGACGATCAGGAGTCGGTGGAGTCGATGTCACAGAGACCATAGAGAGCCTGGCCACCGTGAACGCAGGCTTCTCAGGTGGCCACCGGGTCGTCTGGACACATAGTGCCAAACGTACCTTCCAGATGGCTCCTCTGTCACTGACACATGCTCCTCCCTGATCAAAACTGGTGCATTCCCATAGCTGTCGGGCACCATCGCCTGGTCTTGTCCTCCTCCCAGTAACCCAATCCAACTATTTTGGTACCCGGGTTAGGGTACCGTATACAAAATTCTTTTTCTAAACTTTGCATGCAATTTCTTGTAAAATGGAATTCTAAGACATTTTATATAATTCCATCTTTGCTTTTGACCTCTTACAAATGCAAAATCGCCTTTAAGCTATGTTTTGAAATTAATATAACCATTTTTGCATACAAGATGCTCAACGAAAAGTTAAAGGGACAAACTACCGTTAAATTAAATTACATAGAAAACACCCTGCCCAAAATTCGAAATATCTATATTCACTTTCATTGGAACCTACGGCGTACTCTACATACATATCTCACATGTCCTCCTCATCTTTTACCCATTCTATTCACCACCACTTCCTTCCATACTGCTAATTCACCTCATTTCTATGCAAACAAAATGAAATATTTTTTGCAATTATCTATTTAACTGACACCAAACTTTTTTCACAGATGGTGGAACAGCAAACAGACTGAGGTACCAGGATGTCCAGCCTAAATGCTACCATTCGTCTCACTCTTGCATCTTTTCCCTTTCTCACTTATCTACTCCAACACTATAACCTCCATTTATCAGGGTCACCCTTTCTAAACATCCCAGCATATTTCTACAGATATAACCCTTCTTGTCATCTCACTCTCACCCTTTTTTAAGGTTTCCATCATTACCATCTCGTGCTCTGTGCTTACCCCATCACCCAAAACCTCCACAGCTCATTCCTTCTCATTACTGACATATCAGCAATCTCCATAACTTTATAGTACGTACAAATTATGTTAAAAGTTATGTTTATGAAAACAGTGTAACACTTTCCATATTCTCAGGGACACCATAAAGGCTCCTACGAAACACCATCTACAGGCTGCGTATGCTACAGATGGGAGGAGCTGTGAGAACACCACCCAAACTGATAGAGACGGCTCACATTTTCTGGCCCCGGGGGTTTGCTTGATTTTTTTAAGGACTCATCATTCTTCTTCTCTTGTATCTTTGTCGCTTAGTATCGCTTCATAGTTCTTTTCCACGTTCGTCTCTTTCTTTACAAATTTTTACACCCTTGGGTTTTTTCACCTGGAAGACATTTGCATCGTTTTTCAATCCTTTGATTATCATCCAAATTTCCCTTGTCTCTTGTTTTTCTTATCTTCCAGCCTGCTTTAAAACACTTTGGTGAGTTTACTACTTTCTTTTTCCCCTTTTCTGTCCCCCATACAGCCTACACCGTACACAGGTTTTCCTTTTTCTCTCTAGTCCCTGTCCCACTCCTCTCTGTCTAGGACTGTTACTATTGACGCTATAAGTCTTTCCCTCTGATTCTATCCCTTGTTGCATTCTCACAATGACATGTTCTCTTTCTTTCCTCCTACCCTGTACTAAAATTCTGGTTCTCCAGTTCCCTGTTCCTTCCTTTGACTTCCAAGTGCTGTTCTTGCTTAATGAATTTCCTCCCCAGTCTCCTACATGCAAGCCCACCCCTCTGGCTTCTGTTTCCTCCTCTACTACTGCAATAGGGTTGATTCCTGGCCATTCCCTCCTCCATTTAACTAACCCATTCTTCTCTTTTTTCTTTTTGATATCCTTTTTCTCCATCTTGCTCCATTTCTTTCCTTTTCCATCTCTCTAGTTCCTTCTTCCGTGGAACTTGATCTATTTTCCTGGATTTTTTCTTCCCCATCTATTTTCACTAAGTCTTTCATTTTCTTGTGGAACACCAGTTTCCTTTTAAATTATCCTTTCCTGAAGTGCTCCATCCCATGTTTCCCCTTATGGCCTCTACGAGTGTTTCCTACAAGCTCCTAGTCCCCATCTGCCTACTATGTTTCTGACCTTTACAAAATGCATGATGTCTCCTTCCTGTACTGATCACTTCTGCCCCATACAGACAATAGGTCCCCAGCCACCCCCTTCCATAAACTTCCTGCCTACCTCATATTATTAATGACTGATCCCCCCATTTATTATCATGCCTGTCTCCTCCTTGCCTTGCCTTGCCTTCATTAACTTTCCTTCTTTTCACCCCCTATCCTTCCTTGTTTACTTCATTCCTAGGTTTTAATACTTATCTACTACTTCTAGACATTATTCTAATCACCCCACTGACTCCTCCTTCCTGTTAAACTCCATGCTCACATTTCCTTTCACAAAACTTCAGTCTCATTCCTTCCGTAGTGTTTGTATTGTAAAATCTCCTCCCTCATCCTTACTTTCTGCCACAGCACTCACATCAGCATTGGGCCCAGTCCAAATTTTCTCTCCTCCATTGCCTCCTTTATTTGACTTCCTGATTCTCACGATCAGTTCCTCTAATACAGTTAATAATGTTGGGGACATGACACATCCTGTCTACTCCTTTTATTATTTACATTCAACCTCTTGCCTTTCCTGAACCCACTTTGCTCCTCTCCTAACATCTTGTTTTCCTCTATCCCAATTTAAATTTCCCCTTTATATCATTCAAAAACCTTGGCTAGTATGTTCAGACAGCTTGGCCTATAATTGGGCTATGTCCTCCTTATTTTTCCTCCCCCTTTGTTATTAGGACACTCTGCTCTTTTTCCGCCTGTGCACCAGCCTTGCCCCAAACACTGTGTCACATATGTTATATATTGCTGTTTTACCTTTCTCCTCCATATTTACAACTCCCAAATAGTCCATCTGTCCCTGCAGCTTTCCCGTTCTTAAAAACTTTCAGTACCTTTCTCCTCTCAAGTTTCATTAGGTACTTTTTCCTCATTTCTCTCTTGTCACTGTAAATCATAATGTTTTCCTTCCTCTATTTCCATGTCCTTGCTAATTACTTTACTCAAGTACCCTTCTATTAATGTTTTATTTCATCTCCTTCTCAGTATCTCTTCCCTCTATTTCATTTAACTTTCTGCTAATCTCTCGTCCACTGAGGTTTCTTTTTAGTCTTTTCCATCATTAAAATTCTCTCTTTGGGTAACTGTTAAGTTTCTTTGCCTGCTGTCAAAAAGAGTTTTCATCTAAATGTTTGTTATATTTTTTGTCATTGCTTTATATGTGTTCTTGCAAGACTGCCTCTGCTTTGTGACTGCTGTACTGTATCTAGCTTTGCTTTTGTATTTATTCCCTGCATATATGTTTCCCCACTTTGTTGTAATGCATTCTAACTGCGGCTATGCTGTTCCCCTATATCTTTTTGTAATATATATATGAATTTTGTATTTTATTATTTAAATTTTATTTATTTATTTATTTGTTTGTTTTTTGTTCACCTCATACTTTGCATTGGGTATCTGTCCTCATTTTTTTCAAAGCCTGCGGGACCACAGGTTTGTGCTGTTTGTTTACATGTTATTCCTCCGCCAACGAAGTTGGAGGGGTTATTTTTCACCCGATCGTCTGTCTGTCTGTCTGTTAGTGAAACATGATTTCTCGAAATTTGGGGAAAATAATTTGGACCAATCGGTATCCATCTATTTGGTATGGAAGAACTGATTGGTTTGGATGAAATCTATTGACACTGTTCCCCAGGGCAACCAATTGTTTGAAATATTCGCGAGGTATGCGCTCATACTGAGTCATATATATATATATATATATATATATATATATATATATATATATATATTATATATATATATTATATAAAATATATCATATATATTATAATATTTTATATATATATATATTATTTTATATATATATTTTAATATATATATATATATATATATAATAAAATATAATACACGTATATTTGATGAAATATTCGGGCGGAGGTATGCGGTCTACTGAGTGCCCCCCCCCCTAATCAGTAATGGTTTCCACTTAATTTCCTTGCAGTAGCTCTAATGCTTAAAAATCAGCTATATTTGTTTTGGTTATATGTCGTTTACATACCTTTTGTTGCCTGTTTTGCCCATTGTAATGTATGCTAAAGCTTTTCTTTTTTTTTTTTCTTCTCAACATGTATGATGCATAAACATCTCAACATGCATAACGTTGCCACACTATTTGTCAAGGTTTCTAACATAACACTCTTGATGTGTTTTCTGTCATGTGGTGCAGCATGTTTTGCAACAACTCATGTTTTTTCTCGTACTATGCACACAGTGTCTTTTACTGCTGCCTTTAAATGCATGATATTAGTTCGATGTTATTGTGGGGTCTTGTATAATGCAACTAACTTCTTGTGTTATCTCCTGTAATGCATTGCAATGTCTAATAGGCGGGTTTTGGGTGTTTCATGTGCTGATGTAGAAAAGTAATGATCCTACTTTTCTGCTTTGTTTTTACATAATCATGATTGCATCATGCTCTGCATGATTTGTAAACCTAAAAGTACCTGCAAATGAAATAGAAATTTGAATAAAATTTGGCTACCATATATATATTGCTTTATATAATTTATTTCCTGGTCAAAGATACTACCCAAAAATATTTATATTTCTTTGAAGGTTTAGCCTATAACCTTCAGAGAAATATACATTTTTTGGATAGTATATATATAATATAGAGGAAGGGCGGGGTTTATTATGAGCATTTGAGTTACCCATCGATTCCGTACGTTCTCTAATGTTTCCCGTGCTCTGTCTTTACCATATCCCCGGTTGATGGCGTGACAATCGCGGTTTCGAAACTTACTACGGGAATCACCTTCCTTGCCCTCTATATTCCTTGGGTGGAGCGGAGATATATGGGTGATCTTAAAACCCAAGCACCTTTTCACTCAGCAGTGAAAGGGTTATAAGTGTTAGCCGGAGGTTTGTGACCCACCTCCCGGGGGGTGGCTTCGATTCACCAAGCACTAACGAAGCAATTTCAAAATGTAGCTCATACAACGGAATGTATAAATGGAGACGGGGCCATACGAGTGTAGGCCTCTACAACTAGTGAGTATAACAACACACACCCCACACACACCACACACACACCACACACACACACACAATTTTCAAGTTTCATTAGATTTGTAATCTTTTGTTACGGTTTGACTTGCTATCTGGACAGTGGTCATTATTTATTACCCAAGGAAGAACATCTTTGTTAAGACTTCGTATGTTATCCCCGCTGCCGGACGAGCTACATATATAATCTTGGTATTTTTTTGTATATTGTATATGTATGACGTTTTATCATGTGATGTTTAATATGCATTCAGATCGGATTTTTCATATTTTGTTTCAATTTTTATTTGCATTCAATACTTTGCAATATATGGTGTAATCGTCACTGAATTTTTTTTAAATTTATTATTTGGAAGAAAAAGGAACACCGCCCGTGTCTGCCCCTATAGTTTTATACTGCTTAAAATGTCATGGTCGTCAGAGAGCAACAAAAGGAAGCATCTATTATACTATAGGAGTGCCGTGTTTCTGTGTTGTGTGTGTGTGTGTGTGTGTGTGGTGATATGTGTGTGTGTATCTGTCTGTCTGTCTGTCTGTTTTGGGTAGCCAAAACTGTAACTTCAATTTTTATGAAAAAAGGCTAAAAAATGCAAATAAATCGTAGGTGGTAAGCGGCTTGGTCCCATGTCGATTGGGAATAATTTTGAAGGGAGTTTGGGCAAAAAAAACACTTTAGGAGTATTAGATTACAGGAAAAATCCTAACGTTTGCCGCATTCCACAATTCAGTAGACTCATGGACGTTTGTGTGCGTGTGTGAGTGTGTGTTGTGTTGGAATCACACGGAACAAAAAGGGTTGGAATCCACATTAAACGTGGTCTCCCCGAGGCATTTTGACCAGTGACCAACGACAGCACAACACGATTGGAGTTTATAAATCACATGTTGTCTAATATGTACTATTACTACAAATATCAATACGTGGTCCGAAGGGCCACAAGCACTTGTCTAATATACTAAAGCATAGCCGTGTGTGTGTATGTGTCTGTCTGTCTGTTTTGGGGTAGCCGAGACTGTAAATTCTATTTTGATGAGAGTAGGCTCAAAAGATCGCAAATAGATCGTAGGTGGTAACGGCTTGGTCCCATGTCGATTGAATAATTTTGAAGGGGGGTTTTGGCTAAAAACACTTTAAGAGTATTAGATTACTGGAACAACCTCTGGGTAACGTATTGCCGTATTCCACAAACTCAGTAACTCATGGACTACACTTTTTGTGTGTGAGTGTGTGTGTTTGGAATCACACGGAATACAAAGGGTTGGAATCACACGGAACGTGGTCTACCCCAAAGGGCACTTTGACCAGTGACCAACGACAGAAAACAACACGATTGGAGTTTGCACTCCTTGTTTTTTAAAATATACTACTACTACAAACATCAATACAGGGGTTCGAGGGCCCACAAGCACTTGTCTAATATACTATAGGTAGTCGTGTGTCTGCGTATGTGTGTGTGTGTCTGTTTTGGGTAGCAAAAAACTGTAAATTCAATTTTAATGAGGTATGCTAAAAAAACGCAAATACATCGTGGGTGGTTAACGGCTTGGTCCCATGTCGATTAAAATCATTTTACAGGGGGGTTTTTGGGCTAAAAACACTTTTCAAGATTCGATTACGAGAAGGAACTCTGCGGTAAAGGTCTTGTCCGTATTTCACTAATTCCGTAGACTCATGGACTTACCGTTTGTGTGCGTGTGTGAGTGTGTGTGTGTGAGTGTGTGTGGGGGTGTGCTGTTATTTAACATGGTATTTACTTATGCCTCTTATCCAGTTTCGTGGACTAATGCTAAATTGGGACGATTTTTAAGAAAGGAAATCGTAGAGACCCAAGAAACTACAGGGAATAAAATATCATGAACTCGATCGCCAAAACTCTATGATCTGATATTGTGCGCGAGACTGAAAACCCGTGGTTCAAGCCTTTTCGAGAGCAGGCGGGAGCGCAGAAGGGTTTGCGGCTGCGTAAAACATATTTTCACCTTACGTCTACTAACAGACCTAGCTAAGAAAAAGAAAATAATCTTTATATAACATTTGTAGACTTCTCGCAGGCGTATGATCTTTAAACCCAAAGCGGTGCTTTTCACTGTTTTGAAAGGTTAGGTTGGGGGGGCAGTAATGTTGGGGGCAATAGTTGCCATGTATAATGTTACTAACGCATAATTATGACAGCATTTTATTGCCCAAAAATATAGGAGTAAGGCAAGGTTCTCCTAACCCTCATGTTTACTGTTTATCATCTACGTTAATGATCTAATTAAAAAATTTTAAAGGAAAATTGTGATTCAGATGGTTTTTTGTCATGGTTACACTTGTTGATCCTTATGGACGATACGGTATTGTTATCGACGAGTAGGGCAAACATGATAAGGGGAAATTGTCATTGCTATGTCAGTTTTGTAAGAATTATGGCATGAAGTGAATATGACTAAGACTAATTTTTATGGTTTATCTGTGGTTCGGATGCTGACCAGGCTTCCTATGATTTTGATGGACTGTTGTGAATCACTGTCAAAGCTACACTTACCTCGGCTCACCCTTCAAAGGGAGACGGCTCGGGCGTTGTCGGCGGTCAAGGCTCACGCTCAGGATAAGATGCTCACTTTAATAAGTTTGTTTCCTTTTTGCATAAAAATAAATGACGTTCCCTTCATTGTAAAGAAGAGAGTGTTTGATGCTGTAGTTTTTATCTGCTTTCTTGTATGGATGTGATCGTGGCTGAATGCAGATTTGAAACCAAAAGTTAAAAACTATATAAATGGTCACTTAAAGTAATCGTCCAGACCATTTCATCATTCCTGATTAATGCAATCAAGTCCCTAGCCATTAACGAGTTTTATCAACAATACGTCGTCACTTTTTTGTATCCAGTCAGCCGTTTTAAATAATCCGCAATCAAAATCTTTCAAATTCCCCGAGTTCTCAAAACACTCCTCAGGTTTGCAGACGATGCGCTCAGGCTCGGTGGGCGTAGCATCAGGGGGGCTTTTCTCTTCCCCGCGCTGATCAGAGAGGCACGTAAACACGAGATAAAAATAGTACTTGAAGATATTTGGGTGTTTTCTGATAGATTTTTTTTTTGCTATATGCCACATGCATGCAAACCTTTATGGTGCAGCAAGACAGCTGTGCCTTTCGAGAAAAGTTTTCACACGGAAAGGAGTGGCGTGTGTAGGGTGATACACGCCTATAGTGTGTTTGGGCGGCAGCATTGTGTTGAGAAACGGGGTGTAGTGAGGGTACACAGCGGGTGAAAGACTGGGTGAGAGCGTGCAGCACGACTAGTCGGCTACCCAGTGTGTGGGTTGGGACGACGAGTGTGAGGTGAGCCTGTTGTACACGGGTGTGCTGGACAAGGGCGGCGCCCCCCCGTAAAACAGTGACTCAGTCCCAAACACCATACCCGACCAGGTGGCCCTGTTAGACAGGGACGCCAGGACTGGGCAGCAGGGTGGACCACCACGACTGTGAGGCTTTGCCTCTTAACCAGACAAGGAAACCAAGTAAACCAGTTGTGGAGTGGGCGTGCCCTGTTGGTGAGAGACCCTGTGGTGGTGTGGCTGTCACACTTTCTGCCTACCCGCCCGGGATATTTTCCAACTCCTGCTGTAGTTAATGCTAGTATGTGGTTTTTCCCAAATATGACGTTTTTACTGTAGCTCCAAAAACTAACCATAGGATTTTCTCGAAAGTACCTTCCCTTGTTGATTCCCCACACACCCTGGCTTAAAACCCTTTTTTACCAGCCATGTTTTGGGAGAAGTGCCAAGTCTTCCTGCTGAACCTCAGGCTGTTCATCCACCTTGTACTTTGGGCTCAACATATAGGATCCCATGACAATCTGAGGTTCGTTTTCCTCATAGTATACGCGACCAGCGTCATTCTTTCGGTGTCAGATTGAGCATCGTACTCTAGATCTGTCACAGCGACAGAAATTTACTCTCTGACACCGAAGTACAATCGCTCATCATAACATTTTCTGACAGTGTCAGATAGAGTGTCTGCGGGCGTCCCTGTTCTGACGTCCCTCAGTAACAGTCGTAGCCCTGTTGGAGGGAAGATTTTTTTTTCGCGCGCTTTTTACAAAAGGCGTTTTTGTACGGAAATAAGGGCTGGAAAGCAATTATTTTTGGTGGATTAGGTGTTTTGAATGTACATTCAACTCAATTCGGCAAAAAAATTGGTCTCGACGATTACTTTAAACAGATGCTGGGAGTCCGAGGTACGACTTGTAAGATCTTTGTTACATCGAGTCCCGGGTGTCCACCTATACAAGCTCTTGTTAAAAGTAGACAAAGAAAGTTTTTTGCGAATATGTACGCGGAGCGATCTAGGATGGATGATGACCCTTTAGGGTTTGCTTTGCGAATCGTACTGACACGAGATATAATACCAAGACTTATGTGTCAGATCTTATAAACAATATATTGATGACTGTGCAGTAGCAATGGATACACTTAAAATAACTCATGCATTCTGCATCATCAGAAGAAAAACCTACTTAAATGTCATGAATCCCAACTTAACAGTGCAATCTTTGTATATTGAAAAGCATAAATCAGTGAATTATATAGAATAGCTTATACACGCTTCCGTGTGTCAGCTCACTCTTTAGCCCATAGAGGCAGGGAGGTGGAATTAGGAGGGGGACGCGGCCGTCTCCCGGTGGATGAGAGGCTGTGTCCCTGCGGCAAGATACGACCGAAGAACATGTCATGGCTGAGTGTCCCTTATCTAGTGATGTTCGCCACGTTTATTGTATCAAAGTATCTATGATTTATTCTCAAAAACAATGACCGATGATGATGTGTTTATTTCAAATACAAAATATTACGGATATTGCGTAAAACTTTAGGGTTTAATGAAGATTTATAATTTTAGTTATCATCAATTATGTATTCTTTTTGTTGGCCTAGGATATTTGTATGTGAATTTTCTTTGTATTGGTGTGGTCTATAAAATATCTAATCTAATATAATCTGTATGTGTGTGTGTGCCGGGAGGGACAGGCGTGGGGCTGGGGTGAGACAGGCGTGGGGTGGGGGGGAGGCAGGCATGGGGCTGGGGTGAGACAAGCGTGGGGGTGGGGTGAGGCAGGCTACGGTGGTTGGTAGGTGGGGCTACCCCCAGGCACTTTAACCAGTGGACCCAAAGACAGCAACAGACGATTGGAGTTGCACTCACCCTTGTTGTTTAAAATATACTACTACTACAAACATCAATACATGGGTCCGAAGGACCACAAACACTTTAAAGTGCTATTATACCTTATTGGGAAAGGGAACTATGCAGAATATCTTCACTGAGAATTGCCCTATAATTCTAGATAATTCTAGGAAACCAATATATTTCTGTTCTGGAAAAAAATTGCACGAATCAGAAAAAATGTGATGGTAACTATTATTGTGGTACTTACAACATAATTCAACGATTTACTTTCCCGTTTTGATGAAAAGATAGAAAAATAAGCTTAGACTTACGTAACTCTACCTTGAAATTTAATAAATTTTATTAATTACGATCTATCTAGCAGAGTGTATGGGAAAAAAATTAGAATATATCACCGACAAAAAATGCATGAAAACAACATGTTGCATTGTGCATCAATCGAATTACTTCATATATTTTATTATTATATTTTTTGTTTTATTTTATATCTCACGTCCTTTTTATTATATTAAAAATCGCCAATTAAGGTCATGATCACGAGAACCTAGAGTTTGGGCTTTAACCTCTAACTAGCAAAGCCACGGCCTCACAGTGATTTTTAAACCGTACCAAAAAATCCTTGTCGGAAGGGATAAAGGGCGGCAGAGATATGGTGTATGTGCATATTCGAAGCAATGTTATTTTTTATTTTTATTTCAGTATCCAGATTTACGCGCATGAAAAAAACACAATCGCAGCTGCGGGGACGGCGTAAACTTACGAGTATCACGAGAAATATTAACATTAACATTAAAACGATGGATTTTCTAAAAACTCTCAAATCAATCATTGGGGCATACGCATGGGGGCGCGTCGCTCGCCCACCCTACACGGCCACTCCCGGGGGGCACCACGCGCGAGTCACCACGCAGGCTCCTTTTCCCACACCAAGCAGCCTCGGACCAGAAACATCAAATTTTCCCCAGCCACGAGCTTTGTAGGCGCCCCCTTGGCCTCCTCCACGCCGATTGTCTCTTACAGATACAACCCGATGGGAATAATCGGTTTCAGGTAGCGTGGGCCCCATGCCCATATGCCGAAGTTGGCGCTGACGGACTATGCAAGTAAAAGGCTCGATTCAGTCCCACGGTTTCAATCGCTGATTTGACACGTAATTTATTCCCAAAGAACCCCATGATTCTGCGAAGAAACTTATTACCAAAAGGCCTCGATTTGTCTCTTCAAGTCGCTATTTAGTGTCCATGTCTCACAACCATAAGAGTAAGGCAGGGATCACAAGCGACTTGAAGATCCGGATCTTTTTCCACAATTAACGACAACGCCAAATACTCCTGCTGAGCGAGTCCATAACACCGTGGGCTATGTCACTCCGCCGTAAGACTTCTTTACATGACCCGTAAGACTTCTTGACATGACCGCCATCATTACGGATTGCGCTACCAAGGTTTTGTTAAACTTTCCAAAATTAAACTTTCCAAGAGTAAACAGTTTGGTTTCGGTTTTGAGCCGAAATTAGGGAAGGAAGTGAGAAAAACAGAGTCAAGTCTGATAAATAAAATTTACTAAAAATTAATAATAGTATCCTCATATAATGTTCATTCTCTCTAGTATGAATTTAGAGAAAATGTTCCAGCAGGGGCTATAAACAGCCACAGCCATTTTTAGGTTGTTTTTTTGCTTGCCACGCCCACTAGGTCGGGCCACACCCATCGAAACATAGCCTATGTTCTCCGCTGGGTCATGAGGATTTCCCAAACTTTCATCTAGTAAACCTCCAAACATCTGGACCTTGGTCCTTAAGCCAGGAGACCTCAAGTCCCAAAGGCTTTGCCTCCTCGTGCGCGCCTCGAGAGCCCTCACCAGGACCTCCAGCGACTCAGCAAAGATTACTGCATCATCGGGAAAAACAAGACATCGGCAACACCAAGTGATCTTGGTGTGCCGAGGGATGCTCCACAATCACTTTGCCCATACTCAGTCCATACAAGTGTTGAAAAGTGATGGGGCAAGGACGCACCCTTACCTCACTTTCCCGTATTTTCCCGGAAAGAAGCTGGATACACCTCCCCCCACTTCACCCGCACTCTCAGTCCCAGAAAACTGACCAGTCATCAAACCATCCCCAATAGTCCTTGCAGGAATCTCGCGAAGTCGCAGAAAATCCCAGAGTGACTCACGATGCACTGAGTCAAACGCTTTCTTGAGATCAAATAGGCTGCAAGCATCCCCCGCCGAAACTCACGTCGGCGTTCCACCAGGTCCAAGGGTTCCAAAAAGATTCCCAAAAGGTCTGCTTTAAAGTAAAAAGCGACTCCCAAAAATATCTGGTTAGCTGCATCCACTACTTTTTTGTAAAAAAATATTTCGTGATAGCTACCCTGCCCTCAACAGTTTTTTCCTTCATATTCTATTAACTTCCTGAATATTTAGTTTTTTCTAGAAGCCTGGTCCTCTTATTTA